>CP092885.1:50887174-50905215 GCA_030710605.1 Cordylochernes scorpioides | reverse complement strand
CCTTTCTCCTTGTTAATATCATATGACTATTCTATTCACGGCCTAAAATTATTGTATATATATGTATAGACAAATGTAAAGGCATACATGTATGACAGCGCAAGTGTCACTAGGGGAACATAGCGCTTTAAATTAAAATAAATAAATATGATTCATTTTTAAATGTCAAATTTAATGGGAATTTAATAAAAAAAAGGCGATGGATCTATTTTTTAAAATATATATAAAGGCACAAGACAATTTTGGATCTATCAATTTTTCAGAGAGTTTAAAAAAGAAATCGCAGTTATTTTTGGCACACACTGTATCTCAAACAATATTTATATTGAATTTGGATGTTTATTTTAAGTATATATTTTAAGAAAATATATTTCTGGATTTAAAAAAAAAACCTTCAACAGATTCTTTGGGTTTTTCTGGGTAAAGACAACATAAATTGTAATTGTAAAACGACATTTGAAATACTATCCCGCATGTGTTTCTTTTCAATGAAAAATCAAAATTTATTTCAAGGTGAAATATTGACTATTTCTAACCTTTTTGGATGAGGTATGAAAGAATGAATTGTGAAGAGTAATGATAAACGGAAAAATAAAAGTGTCCAGGGATGGGAATCGAACCCACAGTGTTCCTTTTACCAGGCAGATGCCATGTCCACTAGGTACTTTTATTTTTTCGTTTATCATTACTCTTCACAATTCATCCTTTCATACCTCATCCTAAAGGTTAGAAAAAATCGTTATTTCTCCTTGAAATAAATTTTGAATTTTCGTTGAAAAGAAACACATGTGGGATAGTATTTCAAATGTCGTTTTACAATCACAAGCCACATTATATTATAATTATAGTATTATTAATTGTAATCCTAAAATTAATATAAAAAAATCAATTAAAATTTTTTTAGAATGAATGAATATTTTTATATCATATTAACAATGTATTAGAGAATAATAAATGTTAATTTAGTTCCATCAATAAATTAAATTTAAATACTTTTTTGTGACTTAGGTGAAAATCTCCATCAATTGATGTTAAACTTGACTATTAATTGTTAAAATATCTATATCTATTAATAGTTTGTCAACATATTTGTCTATATTTTATTTAAAAGACATATATTGGATCAAAATATCATTTATTTTACCAATATTTCAGTTGGCTAGATAAATAGTGCCATCCTTTAATATAATATTTAACAATTCCAATAAAACATTTTTTTTTGTTTATCCCTAGTACACGTGGGTCAGGCCATGATAATCATGGTGGGTAGAAGGAGGCGACTGCTTTTACTGTAAGTGTACCACATGCTTACACATGTGAAAAGCAGTTAGACTTTGCACTTACAAATGTGCCAGAGTCCCGTTTGGTTACTTGCACTCGCTGGTGGGGATGGACTTTTGCAAGAATCGGGGGTCATTGGAGCATTTCTTTTTAATCAGAAAAAAGTGCTTAGGCAATCGAACCTGGGTCGTAGCGGTCGAACACCAACGGTTTAGACCCTCCTTAGACCCCCCCAATAAAACTTAAAATTTCTCAAATTCTAAAATTATCAAAAGGTTTTATGTCCTCAATAGTACTAATCTACTTCAAATATTATATGAATAATGAATACATTATATTCATATTGATCTTTATAATGTCTCTGTAGAAATTTAATGCTTGAATGTAATATTTGTAAGTTCTTCGTTGTTAGAAATTTAACCAAAATATGGCGTTGTAATTTCTATGAACTTGAATTGTAACTTGTTTCTTTCGAATTCACTGTATTTTATATTCCATAATGTTATATTTAATATATGAAACATATTATTAATTATGAAAAAAGGCATCTCCTCATCGTGCAACTGAAAGTTGTTGATAGATTGCGCCATCTATCGGAATAAATACCAACTATTCTCGTTGATTTTAAATTATTCCAGAATTGGCCAAATACCCATTCTTGATTAATCAAGGAAAAGCTAACCACGGACGCGTTTCGGGCTGTTGGCCCTCATCAGCGTGGTGCAAGCTCTAGCTCAACGACCAAAAAAACTGGTCATTCCGGCATCTTGAAAATTCATGAAACGGGTAGTTAAGGCCAGAATTGGGTGAGACCGCGACACAATGTGGTCGTTGAGGTACAGCTTGCACCACGCTGATGAGGGCCAACAGCCCGAAACGCGTCTGTGGTAGCTTTTTCTTGATTAATCAAGAATGGGTATTTGGCCAATTCTGGAATTTCAAAAATAAACGAGAATAGTTGATATTTATTCCAATAGATGGCGCAAGCCATCAGCAACTTTCAGTTTCACTATAAGGAGATGCCTTTTTCATAATTGATGCACCTTATCCCAGTACAATATATCAAGTTATTAATTATTCCATGTATATATAAAGTGGACATCTTTAATTTGTAAATATGCCTATATGATTAATATTGAACAATTTTAATAATTCAGTTAATGTTTACAAAATGTAAACCCATATATTCCTATACTATTTATTTTTCGAGAATTATTCTCAAGTTTATACTAATTATAAGCGAAGTTCTGTTAGAAGATATTGTCGCGTGTAAGGCTTCCAAATGACTACGACCTCCGCCAATAGATGGCGCTTTCGCCTGTTTCCCTTCTCTAACTGATGTGAGAGTCGCCGACTGCTGTGGTCCTGTTTCCTGGGGAAGGTAATTGTAAATACACTTTTATGTTGGCCCCTGGATGTAACATAATGTAAATACCCATTGTTTATTATCTCATTTAAATGTAATGTTTAGTAGTGGATGACAATAAGGAGTGTTTAAAGTCTCCGTACCGCCTGCTGTCGTTACTCTCGCCATTGGCATCATCGTTGCTACTGCTCTTCTGGACGCCTTCGGGGTTCCTGCAGGGAGGAGCTACAGGGAAGAGCAACGGGAGCCCGGGCAAGTGATCCACGGCGGAAGAAGCGCATCATCGCAAGGAACCGGAGGGGTCACGCGCGACAATATATTTCTTGTTATCTCTCTCTTTCCCAGGAGAAGGAGCTCGATGATCAGGTAAAGACGATTTTTATCCAATTGAACGAAGAATCATTCTTAGACCCCTTATAAGAGGAAATGTATAGGGACGAACTCATGTGCGCGGTTCTATACCGCCCTGAGATGTCCTCGAGATACTCTCGTCTGAACTCAAGTCTGTGCGAATTCCTCAACATTGCCATTGAGCACGTTGGGGACAAAAACTACACATTAAGCAAGGTCCACATTCAGGGCGGCTTGTAGCTCCTGATCCCGATGTCCCTTTAGAGAAGGTCTGATGTAAATATTTCCTATTTTTATTACAATAACAAAGTATTTTTCTGCAAATTTATTATTTTGCTATTGACTAGGAGTCTATAAAGTTGTTAATTGTCATTGTTTCTCTCTGAAAAATGAACGTTTCATCAAGAGAGACTGAATAAGCTTCTATCTACAGGGTGTACCAGGTAAATTGGGAATTTCAACAATGGTATTTTAACTGAAATTTTTTGCAAGTAAAAATTAAAATATCCGAATGAAATTTGACAAAGTAGTAGATAAAAGGATATAGTTTTTATTTATTCAATGTAGTTTCCATTATTAGCTACAACAGTCTCGAGGCGAGTGCGGAATGAAGCACAGGCCTTGGCGACGATGACCTTGTCCATTTGGGTCATCACTGTGTGAACTGCTTTATTGACAGACTGGATGGTGGTATGAGGAGCTTTGTTGACATTTCTCTCAACAACGCCCCATACATAGTAGTCGAGGGGATTGCAATCTGGAGAATTAGGGGGCCAAATATCAGGACCCCAGTGACTAGGGACGTTGAGTGTCAGCCACGATTGTGTCTTTTTTGCCTTATGGGCTGAAGCTGAGTCCTGTTGGAAGACATACTTCCTTCCTGCGGCCACCATGTCCATCCAAGGCTTCACAACGGTCTCCAGAACATTGATGTAGGTGTCAGCGTTCATCCTAAGGCCCTTCTCAAAGAAATGGGAAGGCATGACATCACCTTCACTGCTGATAACGCCAAGGACCATTACGGAGGCAGGAAATTTCGTGTGCATCACGACAGGTATCTCTGAGGGGTCTTTACAGATCCAGCGATCATTCCTGGGATTTACCTTTTGTTCCACGTCAAAGTTCTTTTCGTCAGAGAAGAACCTTAGCATGCCAAAAGAGTCGTGTTTCAGGTTGTTGAGGAGGGCAGCAGCCTTTCCTTTTCTGTTATTCTTCATATTCTCAGTCAGCAACTGACCTTTCCGAAGGGCATAAGACTTGAGACCAAGGTCCTCATGGATAGTTGTGACAATTGTAATAGAGCCAACGTCCATTTCCTTGGCTATGGCCCTCATGCTCTTCCTAGGGTTTCCATCAATCTTCTCCTTGACATTTTTGACAAATTCTTCGCCTCTTACCCTGTCCGATCGACGCGAGTGCTTTTTCTTTGTAGCTATCCCCTCTTTGTTACTGTCGGCCTCATCAAACTGCTTCTTGACACGATAAATAGTGGTTTTGGGCAACTTAAGAAAATCCACTATCTCTTTGGGGCTCCTTCCGGCGCGCAGAGCAACGATGATGGCAGCTCGATTTTCAAATTTTCGGTTACTCTTCATCACTACACTGCGCACACATGTACTGTTGCATTTTACATGAATATGGCTACGCAATGAAAAAAAACCAAGTTTTTAATCTCAAGTAGTTTTTGTTTTATGGACTGTCAAAGTTAGTCCCAATTTACCTGGTACACCCTGTATATACATCTATCCCCCGATTTACACGGTACTTGTTTTACACGTTTTCGCTTTAACACGGTTTTCCAAATACATTTTTTTTGTTTTTATCCTACCATACTAAATGTTACTGTGATTAAAGACATGCGCTGTGTACACATCTCACGAGGAATCCCGATCTTATGTGCTGACTACATATTTTAACCTGTCAAAGCATTTTATTTTTATTTCTGTGTACACCTATCCCCCGATTTACGCGTTTTTCTCAGGAACGTATCTACCGTGTAAATCGGGGGATATGTGTATATAGTATAATGTAGTGAAACAAAAATCTTAATTCAGAGAAAAATCAAACGTATGTGAGTTTTCACACCAAAGTAATAACTAATCTATTGCGACCATACTTTGCTTCAGTGAGCGCGAACCGAGACAAAGCTCCACTAAACATACGGGTAGTAGTGTGACGGCCTCGGGGACCGCGAGCTGAGAGAACACCTTACTACGCATGCGCGGCATCCGGGACTCTGGCCACGCGCGTCGTCAACAACAAGGCTTGCTTCCAACGGCTGTTACTTCTTTTCTCTTTATATATTTTTGACTTCAAATAAATTAATTTAAATTATAAAAATAATTATAAACTTATTAGAGGCCTTTCCACAAGCCACACCAACACTCACGCAACCGTTACACACACACATATATATATATATATAAATGAATGTGTGTCTGTATTCTTCACATACCACTGTCTCACAAATGTCAAATATCAACAATGATAATAAAAAAGGTTCTTACCCATGTATCTCAAATTAATTTTGTAGAAAAATCCATATGTAAAAAATATATTGAACCTTCTTATTATTTAGAAAAATGTTCAATAAAGTTACTGGAAATTTCGCGGAAAGATATTGGTCTATTAAAACATATATTTGACAGGAAAGGCGACTTTTATTTATTATATTTTAGAGATTCCACAATATACAAGTATAGTATACTTATTATATAGTATACTTGTATATATTATGATATTTCACAATTCTCCCGTGAAAATTCTATCTATATTTTGGACCTAGAATTGGCTTAGCCACTTTACTAGATAAGCACTTCTTTGGCAGATTGTAAATATTCCATTTGATCCCTTGTAGATTCTGCCCTGCACTGATAAGGGACCATAGACACGAAACCATGTTCTCCGGGGGGTGCTTATCAGTTTGTGGCTTTATCACCGACCCGAGGCCGTTAGTTTACTGGAACGGTCAATAGATGGCGTCTTGTTGCGTCGTCCACACATGCTGACGTCACTCTGTCCGCAACAGCACCTGTTAACATTTCCCTGTTTCAACCATCTTTGTCATAGCTTCTGAAATTTCATCGATTTACCAGTTTCTCTGAAGAATATCTTAGTTGATAACTGACTTGACAGGTTTGTTCATAGCAATTATTTCTATTTGAATATTCTATTTTTAATATACACCTATCCCCCGATTTACACGGTAGATACGTTCCTGAGAAAAACGTGTAAATCGGGGGATAGGTGTACACAGAAATAAAAATAAAATGCATTGACAGGTTAAAATATGTAGTCAGGATATAAGCTCGGGATTCCTCGTGAGATGTGTACACAGCGCATGTGTTCAATCATAGTAGCATTTAGTATAGTGCGATAAAATAAAAAAAAATAAAAACTTATTTGGAAAACCGTGTAAAAGCGAAAACGTGTAAATCAAGTACCGTGTAAATCGGGGGATAGGTGTATTTTATGTTTGTCTTCACTCAAATCCAATTCTTCAATGTATTTATTTTAATAAACTAATTTCAAACATTTAAGGATATTATCTAGAGATAGATAGTGATGTGGATGAACTTATAAAAATAATTAAATATTAGTGGTTGAATATTAAATAATAATTGAATATTAATTAATTATTTTTTTATTGGTTTTTGACCAAGAAAAGGTGAATTCATTCTGTCAAGAGATACGTAAATTTTGTTCGTTCAATTTTTATTTTTGTTTTGTTAGTTTTGTTTGCATGTAAATATTCTTAAGGAAAAGAAATAAACTTTTTTTTTATAAGTGCAGACATCTTTTGTTTAATATAAGTTTCAAGAAAATTATTTAATTAGCAAAATAACAAAATGCGACGAGGCTTTCGTTCGAACCATATGTAATGAAAGAAGAACCTTTTGAAAATTATATTCAACGATTCAAACAGTACATTTTTGTGAATGAAATCGAAGGTAAGAAGATTGTTACTTTTTTTATTATGTCTATTGGAGCAAATACTTATAGTATTCTAAAAGAATTGATCTCACCTAGAGATGTATGTACATTTGAATTCGAAGAAATTGTTAGTGTTTTACTTACTCATTTTACACCTAAGCTAAATATCATTTTTGAAAGATATGAATTCTGCCAATTGGTTCAGGAACATGGCAAAAAAATAGAAGACTATGCCCTTAAATTAAAAAAACAAGCTAATAAATGTAACTTTGGCTTAAATATTGAAGAACACCTAAGGGATAAGTTCATTGCAGGAGTTTCTAATCAAGGTATTTCGAAAAGATTACTGCAAGAGCCTGAGCTCACTTTTAATATGGCAGTAAATATGGCTACCACAATAGAATCAGTAGATTGTAATGTGCTGAAAATGAAGTCTTATGCTGAAACTAAAGAAATAAACAAATTACATTCTAAATGCAAACATTGTGGAAAGATGAATCATCATTCGGACAAATGTTTTTTCAAAAATTCTTTCTGCTATTCTTGTAAACAATTGGGACATATATCAACTGTTTGTCATTCAAAATCTAAGAATGGATATTTTCAACCAAGAAAGAGAGGAATATCTAGTGAAGCGTCTGCCCACGGAGAATCATTTTCGGGAAAGAATGGTGAGTCCATCAATAATGTAGAATATCTGACTAATAAATTTGAGAGTATTTTGTATGTCTTCGACATAAAATTCTTAGCAGAAATTGACACTGGTGCGGCTTTAACAACTATGTCAAAAGATCTATTTTAAAAATATTTTGAACATATTAAATTGTTTCCGTCTAAATGTTATTTAATTGATTATCAAGGAAATGGCATTTCCTCTATTGGAGAATGTAAAGTAGAAGTAAGATTTAAAAATAAAATAGGCCATTTAAACTTAATAGTAACAAATATTAAAAATAATAAATTTCTCATAGGAAAAGACTGGATAGTATATTTTGATATGGTACAAATTAATGTCCAACAAAATAATAATTTTGATACTAATTTAATTTTTAATAAATATTATAAACTTTTCGAAGATATAGTCTTGCCAATAAAAGATATTTCCGTACACATTCATGTAAAAAATAATTTTGCGCCAAAATTTTATAAATTTAGACCTGCTCCCTTTGCTATTAGAACTTTTAATTGAAGAAGAACTATTATTTAATGAATAATGATATTATTGAAAATGTAGTGGATAGCCCAATAGCTTCACCGCTAGTATGCGTCCCTAAGAAAAACGGCAAAATTAGAATTTGTGCAGACTTTAAGAGAACCTTAAATCCATTTATCGAAGATGTTAAATATCCGATACCGAACATCGATAATGTTTTACATTCTTTTTTTGGTAAAAGTATATTTAGTAAAATTGATCTTTCAAGCGCATATCATCAGATATTTCTAGACGAGGAATCTCAAAAATTGACAGTTATTTCTACCCATAAAGGCCTTTTTGAATATAAAAGGCTGCCCTTCGGTATCAAGTCCGGAGCGACTATTTTCCAAAGAACAATGGACAATATTTTTTCCGGTCTTAAAAATGTAATAATATATTTAGACGATATTCTTATAGCATAGTCTGATGTAAATGAGCATATTTCAGATATTGAAATGGGTCATGAATAAATTATCTGATTTTAATTTTTCAATTAATAAAGAAAAATCTTTGTTTTTTGTTGATGAAATCAATTATTTGGGACATAGAATAAATAAAAATGGAATCTATCCCCTTGAGGATAAATTGGACAGTATAAAGAAATGTCCTAAACCGAGTAACATTTCAGAATTGAAATCTTTCTTGGGCATGTTGTCATTCTACAGTAAATTCGTTAGAAATTTATCCATACATGCAAATCCTTTATTCTCTCTATTGAAAAGAAGTTATAATTGGAATTGGAAAAAAGAACATGATCAGGCTTTCGAAAAATGTAAAATTTTGATTAGTACAAAAACTTGTTTGACGCATTTTTCGCAAGATTTACCTCTTTATGTTACTTGTGATGCATCAAATTTTGGTATTGGAGGATATATTTCCCATATTGTAAACGGCATTGAGAAACCAATTACTTTTGTTTCAAGAACACTAAATGACACAGAAAAGAAATATTCCCAGATAGAAAAAGAAGGTTTATCAATATTCTTTACCTTAAGCAGGCTAAAACAATTTCTTTACAGTAGAAAATTTATTATTAATACAGATCACAAACCATTACTAGCCATTTTTGGCGATAAAAATAATTTACCAGCCTTAGTGGCAAATAGATTACATAGATGCTCACTCTCAATATCAAATTTTAATTTTGAAATTAAATATACTAAGGGAACTGAAATACCTCTTGCAGATTTTATTTCAAGATTTCCAAATCCTGAAAAGGGGAGAAGGAAGAGGAAATGGGAGAAATATTATTAATAGAAAATTCGATATTAGATTACGTCTTGGTATCGTACAAAACCCAAGAAGATCCAACTCTTAGAAAACTATATAAATTAGTCAAGTATGATAAGTATGATATTGACTCAGAGGTAGATATGAAACCTTATAATAGAATTAAAAACGAGATAACAATAGTAAGAAATTGCCTATTTTTCGGAAATAGAATGATCATCCCCGATTCCTTAAGAGAATATGTTTTGAAATTCATTCATGAAAATCATATTGGAATAAATAAAATGAAGACTCTGGCCAGAAGTTCTGTCTATTGGCCGTGAATGGATGAGCAAATTGAAAAACTGTCTAAAAGCTGTAGCATTTGTATGGAAAACACATCAAAGCTGCCAAACCAGGAATTTACTGAGTGGACTCCACCAAACAAAGTTTGGAAGAGGATTCATCTTGACTATTTCTATTTTGCGGGAAAAACTTTTTTGATATTAGTGGATGCACATTCTAATTGGATAGAATGTCAAATGGTTCCAAATACATCGGCGGGATTCTGCATAGACTTTTTGAGAGAATGTTTAGCGAGATATGGTATCCCGGAGGTGGCGGTAATGGATAATGGGCCCCCGTTTAGAAGTTATGAAATAAAGACATTTTTCGAAAGAAATGGCATACATGCGATGTTTAGCCCCGCTTACCATCCCGAGAGCAACGGACTAGCGGAAGTGTCTGTAAGAGAGATAAAAAAAAGCCATGAAAAGAATTATTTCGGAGGAAAGAGAATTACCCCTTGAGTTTGCTTTGATAAAGGCGTTATATGCATATAGATTGAGTCCTTTGACTAGAACGGAAAAATCCCCTGCTGGAATATTTTTAAATCGCGAGATTAGAACGAAGATTTCCATGTTGAGCAAGTAATCAGTTAGAGTGGGGAGATTGAAAAATAAAAAAACAGAGCAATAGCTACAAAATAAATGATAGAGTAAGATACAGATGGATGGAAAGAGGAAAACCGAAATGGATGTTTGGGATTGTAAAGAGAATAGTGGGAAGCAACAGCTGTATGATAGAAACTGATGGAATTGAAAAGAAAGTACACACTAACTATATGAGGAGAAGTATGGAGAGAAAGGATGTTTCGTCATCAGAAGAAGGAATAAGCTACCCAAGGCCTCAGACGTCAAGTCCCCTGATTCCTGCTACAATAGTAGCAGAATCTACACCTGGACCACCGGCTGAATCTACACCTTCCCGGAGATATCCACTACGAGAGAGGAGACCACCGGATAGATATGTACCTTAATAAGTATTGCTATCTTAAAAATGGGGGAGTTGATGTGGATGAACTTATAAAAATAATTAAATATTAGTGGTTGAATATTAAATAATAATTGAATATTAATTAATTTATTTTTTTATTGGTTTTTGACCAAGAAAAGGTAAATTCATTCTGTCAAGAGATACGTAAATTTTGTTCGTTCAATTTTTATTTTAATTTTTGTTTTGTTAGTTTTGTTTGCATGTAAATATTCTTAAGAAAAAGAAATAAACTTTTTTTATAAGTGCAGACATCTTTTGTTTAATATAAGTTTCAAGAAAATTATTTAATTAGCAAAAGTAGGACAGTAGAAGTTTGATTTATTTGTGAAAGAAACATTCGCGTCTTAATGTTTTCATTCGTTGTATATAGATGGCGCGTTATTGCTTTGTATTATTATTATATATATTTTTTTTGATTGAGGAAATCATATATGGTTAATTAGTGTTTTAAATTTATATATTTTATTATTTTCTCTTCTAACTCTAAATTATAGATTTAAGTTGTTTCTCTCTCTATTCATTTCTAAGTGTAGAATATCTCTTATTATTATTTTAATCATTATCCCCAGTACACGTGATTCAGGCCATGATAATCATGGTGGGTAGAAGTAGGCGACTGCTTTTACTGTAAATGCACCACATATCTACACATGTGAAAAGCAGTTCGACTTTTGCACTTACAAATATGCCAGAGCCCCGTTTGGTTACTTGCACTTGCTGGTGGTGTGGACTTTTACTAGAGTCGGGGGCCATTAGAGCATTTATTGTGAATCAGAAAAAAGTGCCCAATGCGGGACTCGAACTACTGGTCGTAGCGGTCGAAAACCAATGGTTTAAACCATCCTTCTACCGACATCATGGGGAGTGTGTGAGATGGAAAATATTTGAAGTATGGTCCAATTTATTTAAATGTTTTCATGTGAGGTTTGAGAAAAATGAGGGTATTGAGTTACAAATCTCATCATTTATATTGTGAGAAAGGATGAAGGAATTATGTGAAACTATAAATCTCGCATGAAAATCAGTTTTTACATTAATTTACATGCCCTTTTACATACATATATCTTATTTTGTAAATAATAATTTAGATTAATGTGATTTTAACAATAAATACATCGGATAAGATCTCTAGAGACCTTATTGAAATGATTATAAAGTTATTAAATGAAAAGGTTCATATGCTCAGTGCGCCATCTATCGTAATAAATATCAACTATTCTCTTTGATGTCAAATTTATTCCTTCTAATTATTACAGTAAACTATAACGCGATTAATGTGTTCCGTGTTGTATGAAATCGTGTTATAGGAATTCGTGTTGTACGAAATAAAACTTGTATAACTCGAATGTTGTTAGGGTAAATTGTTAGTGACAAATATCGCGTTGTACGAAAATTCGCGTTGTATAAATAAATTTGTTAAACGACACTAGAAGTTACACCGCATGAGTTTCTTTTCAACGACAAATTAAAATTTTATTTCAAGGTGAAATATCGACTATTTCTAACCTTTTTGGATGAGGTATGAAAAGATGAATTATGAAGAGTAATGATGAACGGAAAAATAAAAGTGTCCAGGGATGGGAAACGAACCCACAATGTTCCGCTTACGGGGCAGATGCCATGTCCACTAGGCTACCCTGGATGTATTTTCCGTTCGTAAATCATACATAATTTTTTTTTATCGCGTTGTAAAAACTCGCGTTATAGGAGAATCTACTGTATATACTATCTTAATTCGACTAATTTAACAAATTATTTCAATAATAGTTAAATACTGTTTATAATAATTATACTTATCACCGACAGATAGTGCTATTTATTTGTGAACATTATAAATTATAATTGAATCTATTATAGGTATATTATAAAACAATTATTTTTATATGAATTCATAGATATATATTCAGATATATATGGGAGAGAAAGAATGTATTTTCCATTATGCCAATATTTTATAAACTTTTATATCATATTTTAAATTTAAATAGAGCGCTAAATAATAATTCTATTCTCACTGTGATATATATTTTCTAGAAATTCTAAAAAGAATTAAATATATAAAAGAATGAATGTATTCTTTTCTGCCTAGACGATCCTGGCGTCTACCAAGACACACATCTATAAGTACTTCTTCGGCGTGGAACTGAGGAGTGAGGACCTTGTCTGGAGAGGGACTCTCTCAAGGTAGGGAAACCTTCTTTGCTGAAGAAATTTGTACATATATACAGAGGGTGTTCACACCAATAGGAAATACATTTATTATAAAATATTAAAAATTAACCCTATATTTGAAATTTTTAAGATGTTCTATTTGAAAGCCTTTTTGTTTATTTACAGAACGGCACCTGATATTCCACGATAGCAGACACTTTCTGATCATGGCCATACTCAAAAGATCCCATTCCTCCTTTACCACTTTCCAGAGCTAATCTTACCTATTTGGACATAATTAAAATATGCAAACAAGATGATATAAACATTTCTAAAAAAGGTATTTATAATATTATTCGCGACAAAAATATCAAGTTTTTATTCAAAGCACCTACGGAGAAATGGACAAAAGATTATCACCCTATATCTGTGAGAACTCCTGCAACTGTCAAAAAAGTGAAAAAATATGTTACAAAAGAAAATCCTATGCCACAAAGAGATATAGCAAAATTAATAGGAGCATCAGTGTCAACAATAAATAAAATAATAAATAAAGATTTAGGCCTAAAAGCTACAAAAAAAAAACATGCGGTTCACAAATTGTTTCAGAGCCATATTCGTCAGCGACACATTATCAGCAGATATTTTTATGAAAAATTCTTGGCTGCTGATAGATGGATATTTATTGTTAAATATGACGAAGCATGGGTATATTTAACCGGTTGCGACAGAAAAAGAGCTATATACTATCAAAAAAGGGTGGAAAAATCTAGGCCAATTTGGTTGAAGGAATGTGCCGAAAGTTACCCCAAAGGATTTATGGTGGCATGCGGTATATCATATGAAGGAAATTAAAATAAGAAAAGTTTTAAGAAATGCCAAAATAAACTCGGAGTACTATCAAAACAACATCTTTGAACCTATATTTTTAAATGATATTCCTGCTATCTATTGAAAACAGAGCAACAAAGTCTGGTTTCACCATGATTACACCACAAGTCATGCTTCATATTCAACCAAAGCTTATTTGGAAGATCTAAGGCAAAGAACAGGAATCAACACTATTCCAAAGAACAGAACCCCTGTAAAATCTCCTTATTTAGCCCCGATGGATTTTTGCATTTTTGGATGCCTTAAAACAGCACTTGGAAAGATACACCCTAGGACAATTGAAGGTCTCTGGAAAGTGGTAAAGGAAGAATGGGATCTTTTGAGTATGACCATGATGAGAAATTGTCTGCTATCGTGGAAAATCAGGTGCCGTTCTGTAAATAAACAAAAAGGCTTTCAAATAGAAAATTTGAAAATTTTCAAATATGGTGTTAATTTTTAATATTTTATAATAAAACTTGTTTCCTATAAGTGTGAACACCCTCTGTACATCTATATATTGTTGCATTAATGCGCCCTACATTTATTCAAAATATTCTATGATATTTATTATTTATTTAAAACAGATTATTTAGATTATCATCATTCCTGTTTATAGTTTCATTTCCTTTGTAATATTTAATGTACATATATCTTGATTGGTTATTAGAGCCAGAGAGGATCTAGACCAAGACTGCGGATCACGGCCTACGAGGAAGACAACGAATAAATAAACACAATAACTTTAAAAGGTAATTTATTTTTATTTACTTTTATTTATTTGCTTTGAGTATGGAATACACTCGGGAAACGTGTATAACACCAAGAAGGAAGAAACCAAGGTCGACGACCCTGCAAAGCTGCAGCTTGGTGCAACAATATATATATTTTCCTACATTTTATCTAAAAACTGTTGTTGTTTCCCGATGGCCGGCTCAAACCTTTTGTACATTATGTAAATAAGTTTTCCATTTTTTTTATTCTTACGTCTTAAGTCAGGCAGTATTTTCTCAAGTTATGTATTTTTGTGTTCTATAAGCTTAATTTAAACAGACTGGCAATGATCAAAACCTTTTTTAAAATTTTAAACCACGACTGCATTACCATAGCATAAACCTCGAGATAATCAAATCAGCAGAAAATCTTATTTTTTATATTATATATATAAAAAGACAAGGGTCGCCTCTCCCGTCAAAATTTCCATCTATTATATATATATTAGAAATTTCATATGTGCAAAATATTTTTTACAATAATATTTATAATAATTGGCAAAATAATATTGTAAATATGGTTAAAATACCTGTTTAGAGATCGTGTACTTTAAGGAATTGCACTTTCTTTTCTCTTTTTTTCAATTCCTCTTATAAATCTATATAGTTTAGATATGACTATGTGATATGTAACTGTTTATTTAAGAATATTTTTATATTTTGAGAATTATAAACTATATGTATTTCAAATAGTTTTCTCAAATCTATATTTAAAAAAATGAAACCTAACGATATTTTATATCAAAATATAAACAGGCTTTAAAATATTTAAAATATATTTGAATTTTATATTTTATAATATTTTATCAATGCTTTTAATTGTAATACATTAAAATAATATTGTAGAATATCTATTTTGCATATGTTTCTTGTTTATATTATGTTGATTGTACATATTGCCAGATACTTCTTTCGTTTGTACACAGTTCTTTTTTTTTCTCGTTTTGTCACCCTTTCTCCTTGTTAATATCATATGACTATTCTATTCACGGCCTAAAATTATTGTAAATATGTATAGACAAATGGAAAGGCATACATGTATGACAGCGCAAGTGTCACTAGGGGAACATAGCGCTTTAAATTAAAATAAATAAATATGATTCATGTTTAAATGTCAAATTTAATGGAAATTTAATAAAAAAAAGGGTGATGGATTTATTTATTTTAAGATAAAGGTACAAGACAATTTTGGATCTATCAATTTTTCAGAGAGTTTAAAAAAGAAATCGCAGTTATTTTTAGCACACTGTATCTCAAACAATATTTATATTGAATTTGGATGATTATTTTAGGTAAATATTTCAGAAAATGTATTTCTGGATTTAAAAAAAACCTTCAACAGATCCTTTGGGTTTTTCTGGGTAAAGACAACATAAATTGTAATTGTAAACAATATTTGAAATATTATACCGCATGTGTTTATTTTCAACGAAAAATCAAAATTTATTTCAAGGAGAAATAACGATTATTTCTAACCTTTTGGATGAGGTATTTATTTATTTATTTTAACACACAAACGCGATATCCCGGCTAGGGATAATTGCGTCGATTTGCATTTTTTAAACAGAAACAGTTATAAAATTTTTACAAAAAAAAAAAGTAATCGAAATAAAAAGAGAAAAAATATATATATATTAGGAACCTGAACCTTACAGGTTTGAAAGAAAATCATGAATATATTTACAAAAATAGTTAAACTTATGATAATTCTCTCTGCTATTTACAAATTGATATAGATCTACAACATTATTTATTGTCTGTTGTCTAGCGGTAAAGAAGAGTGGACATTCCAGCAGTAGGTGTCTCGAGTCCTGGAATTCGTTGCCACAATGACAGCTAGAGTCTTCAATCGCGCCAATTTTTGATAAAAATCCCTTAAAATTTCCATGGTTCGTTATAAATTGTGAATTATAATAGTTTGGTCGAAAATATTTCGGAATTGCATAAGGAAAGAAACTTTGAAATGTTTGATTAGTATTCTTTTTCAGTAAATTAATCCTTGATATAATGAAATCTTTGAGTATACCTGGAATATACAAATCATAAAATTGTTTATCTTCTGTTGATAAATTATTCAACTCATAACCTATAATTCTAGATTCCATATAATCAGTGATCAAAGGAATATTGGCTAAGGTGTGAACACAGTTATAACTGGTTGTTTTATATGTTTGGGTACACCATAGCAGAATTTGATATTGCATTGAGTTCAGTTTGTACTTATATTATATTTTTTGCTAATAAATTGAAACCATATTTCTGTTCCTTAAGTTAACGTTGGTCTTATTATAGATTTATAAAGTGTAAGCCTTTTTTGGGTGCTAAGACCCCAAGATTTTCCACATATTGAAAAAAGAAGGTTTTTCAATCTTTGGGTTTTGTTTAGTATAATGTTAAGGTTAGGGCCAAAATTCAATTTGTTTTTCCATCTATGATTCGCAATCGTAATTCCAAGAATTTTAATTTCTTCTACGGGCATAATAATATTGTCTCTAAAATTGATTGAAATTTTGTCTTTATTGTGCAAGTGTAAAATACTAATTTTATCAAGATTGATATTCAGCTTATTATCATTACACCATTGATCTATCTTTTCCAAATTGAACTCAATCGACTTTTTTAGATTTGTTAACCCATTATTCCAACATATAATAGTTACATCATCAGCATAGCAAATGATTTCAGAGTTTGGTGATTGCAAATTAGTTAGCAGCTCATTTAAATATATCAGCCATAACAACGGAGACAATGATCCACCCTGAGGACAGCCCATTGTTAATATCTTTGAAACTTTCATATTATTATACTTGAAAATCGTTTTTCTATTTTTCAAAAAAGAACGTAAAATTTTGATCAATTCAACTGGTAAGTTGTCGTCGTTTAATTTTTTAAACAAGGCTGGCCACCATGTATTATCAAACGCTCCTTGTATATCAATTGCAATCAGCGTAACTAGTTGTTTCTGTCTATGTTCCATTATGATCTTTGTGATTTCTTTCAAACAGGTTGTTGTTGACTTATTCTTCAAGAATCCATGTTGTCTGGGGCTAAGGGAGATCATTTTTTTTCATAGTATTTGTATATTTTATTTTTCAAAATTTTTTCAAATATTTTTGATAAGTTAGGAATTAATGAAATAGGTCGATAACTCTTTACTAATTCTAAATTTGTTTTGTGAGGTTTTGGAATTATCCTGAGAGCTGCCTCTTTCCATCTATCTGGATAATATCCGAAGTGAATGCATTTATTAAATAAATCGCATATTAATGGAAAAATTTTGGAAGGGCACTTTTGATCATGTTGTTACTTATACTGTCAACCCCAGGGGCTTTTTGATGTCCATGTTAGATATTAGGTTCACTATTTCCCCTTCTTCAACACAGACCTTATTCTTGTTAATCATTTTTAGTTTGTAATTTCTAATTAGTTGATGGTAAGAATCATCCGTATCGAAATTATCATCTGGTACCAACTCATTTAACAAATTGCTCATTGATCGTTCTTTTAGGTGTTCTGGGGCATTGTCAATTAAGGGTATTCCCCTTTGTTTATCTAGTGTTATTAATTTATAAAAAAA
>CP092885.1:50875622-50887074 GCA_030710605.1 Cordylochernes scorpioides | reverse complement strand
TAATTGACGTAAATGAAGAAGAAAACTTTGACCTTTATATATTTTAGTTTCTCTAGGTAAATATTGATAAATTATTTACTTAAGGAAAGAGCATTTAGATGTGAGATTTCTTTATTCAGATAGGTAAAATGATTTATATTAACAGTTCTTAGTTGCTTGATCTGAGAAGACCTTTTATACGGTTTATAAAAAGAAATTCAACATTATTATTTATACAGTAGAACCTCCCTTTAGAGGACACCCTGATATCGGACACCTCTCTATAAAATACAGTTTTCATTTGCAAAATTACCATTTTTACTATATAACAATTCTCCGGTAAGAAGACACCTCTCTCTAAAAGACAGTTTGGCTCTGTAATTAGGTGTCCTTTACAGGGAGGTTCTACTGCATTTTATCAAATTTCTTTTTATGTTTGTGCCCTAAAAACACCTGCTGTGTCATTCTGAAGTTTGTCTTTTTAGGTGTTATCCTTTACAGAAAGTTTTTTCTACTGTTGCAACTCTCCGGTAAGAGGACACCTCTCCTTAAAGGACACGTTGGCTCTACAATTAGGTATTGTCCTTTATATGGAGGTTTTACTGTACTAGCTATTTTATTTAATACGAGTGGTATACACCGTCGATTTCCAACAATCTAAACCCAGGATCGAAACCCGCATCGATAACTTTTTTTTTCTGATTTAAAAAATTCCTCCAACAGCCCTCGATTCTTGAAAAAGTCCAACTCAATCAGTGAGTGGAAATAATCAAACAGGAATATGGCACATTTGTAAGTTTATTTTATTTCGACTTTGAGCGCTATGTTCCCCTAGGAACATTTGCACTACAAAGGTAAACTAAACATAGAAAGGAAAGAAATAAAGATATTTGAAATATGTACAAGAATTATTACACACTTAGTATACTATTTACGGACTGGAAAAATATGTCCAGGGTAGCCTAGTGGACATGGCATCTGCCCGGTAAGTGGAACACTGTGGGTTCGATTCCCATCCCTGTACACTTTTATTTTTCTGTTTATCATTACTTTTCACAATTCATCCTTTCATACTTCATCCCTAAGGTTAGAAATAATCGTTATTTCTTCTTAAAATAAATTTCGATTTTTCGTTCAAAAGAAACACATGCGTTTTATAATCGAAATATGTACAAGAATTATTAGAAAGTTTTAGGTAGATTAAAAGAGAAAAAATATCAACATAATTGAAATACTAACACAAAGCAATAACGCACCATCTATACATATAAAATGAAAGGATTTAAAAGCGCGAATGTTTCTTTTATACAATAAAACAAACTTCTACTGTCCTTACTGCGATGAAATATATTTCCCAATATAATTTTTCATCGCAGTAAGGACAGTAGAAGTTCGTTTTATGTATAAAAGAAACATGCGTTTTATAATCGAAATATGTACAAGAATTATTAGAAAGTTTTAGGTAGATTAAAAGAGAAAAAATATCAACATAATTGAAATACTAACACAAAGCAATAACGCACCATCTATACATATAAAATGAAAGGATTTAAAAGCGCGAATGTTTCTTTTATACAATAAAACAAACTTCTACTGTCCTTACTGCGATGAAATATATTTCCCAATATAATTTTTCATCGCAGTAAGGACAGTAGAAGTTCGTTTTATGTATAAAAGAAACATGCGTTTTATAATCGAAATATGTACAAGAATTATTAGAAAGTTTTAGGTAGATTAAAAGAGAAAAAATATCAACATAATTGAAATACTAACACAAAGCAATAACGCGCCATCTATACATATAAAATGAAAGGATTTAAAAGCGCGAATGTTACTTTTATACAATAAAACAAACTTCTACTGTCCTTACTGCGATGAAATATATTTCCCAATATATTTTTTCATCGCAGTAAGGACAGTAGAAGTTCGTTTTATGTATAAAAGAAACATTCGCGCTTTTAAATCCTTTTATTATATAATTGAAATATGTACATAGAATTATTATCAAGATTTAGGTAGTTGTAAAAAGAAAAAATATCAACATAAATTGAAACATTTGTTAGTTTAAAAGTTTATTTCTACTTGTGTAGATATTTGGTATATTTACAGTAAAAGCAGTCGCCCAAACTACACACCATGATTATCATGGATTGTCCCGTGTGTACTAGGGATAATAAAAAGTTTTCATGTGGTTGAAACGTCTAGATAAATAGTTTATAAAAGAAACAAAGTCTTATATTAACTTTAATATAGTCAGTTTATTTAAAATACAATATAACGCAGCTGATGATTGTAAAACGAAAATTAAAATTATACCGCGAATGTTTCTTTTAAAAATCGAAATTTATTTTCAAAGAGAAATAGAGACATTTCTAACTTTGAGGATGAGGTATGGAAAGGTGAAACATGAAGATTAATGGAGAACGGAAAAATAAAAGTGTCCAGGGGCGGGAATCGAACCCACACCCTTCTACTTACCGGGCAGGTGCCTTGTCCACTCGGCTACCCTGGACGTATTTTTCCGTTCATAACTTAAATTTAAAGTAACATTTAAAATACAATATAACGCAGCTGATGATTGTAAAACGAAAATTAAAATTTTACCGCGAATGTTTCTTTTAAAAATCGAAATTTATTTTCAAAGAGAAATAGCGACATTTCTAACTTTGAGGATGAGGTATGGAAAGGTGAAACATGAAGATTAATGGAGAACGGAAAAATAAAAGTGTGGGTTCGATTCCCGCCCCTGGACACTTTTATTTTTCCGTTCTCCATTAATCTTCATGTTTCACCTTTCCATACCTCATCCTCAAAGTTAGAAATGTCGCTATTTCTCTTTGAAAATAAATTTCGATTTTTAAAAGAAACATTCGCGGTATAATTTTAATTTTCGTTTTATAGTCAGTTTATTATTTAAGAACTACCTTAATTATATGACCCAATATTCGACCATGATTTTTATTTGCTGTAAGGACAGTTGATATTCGATATATTTGTAAATTTAAAAATGTAAATTCGTTTCATAAATCAACACTAAATGTGACAAATATTCAAATATTTTATTTAGTGTTTGGATATATAAATAGGAATAAAAATTTTAAAAGAGATAAGTCTCATTCAGGAGTGATAAATGAAACATATTTGTCTTTTTTTAATATTACAAATATATAGAATTCGTCCTACCCTTACTGTAATGAAACATTATGGTTAATTACATATCTGAATTACATATCTACATACTATGAAAAAGGCATCTCCTTATCGTGCAACTGAAAGTTACTGATAGCTTGCGCCATCTATCGGAATAAATATCAACTATTCTCGTTGATTTTTTAATTATTCCAGAACTGGCCAAATACCCATTCTTGAATAATCAAGAAAAGCTAACCACGGACGTGTTTCGGGCTGTAGGCCCTTATCAGCGTGGTACAAGCTGTACCTAAACGACAAAAAAAAAGGTCATTCAGGCATCCTGAAAAATCATGAAACGGGTAGTTAAGGCCACAATTGCGTGAGATCGCGACACAATGTGAAAAAATAGTACAAATGTGATATTGTACTATATTTTAACATATCTATATACGTTTCTGTATTGTTAAACAACCTGTAGGATATGATAGAACAGTTCTTGAATTTCGAATCTTTTCAAATAAAAATGTTGAAATATTTGACGAAGGATCTATAATACATTGAAATATCAAAATTCCAAACTATTTTAAAGGCGTAAGATTCTTTTTAAAATTAAACAATTTCTACTGCCCTTATTGCAATGGAAAAATTAATGGGAGGTCCTGACTCATCAGTGGTGAACCCTCCCAGCGGTTTCACCAGTTTAATCTACCATACCGCTGTTATATTTGCATTTTTGGAACTTCCTTTTATAATGATACTGTTGGTAGACTCTTGGAATGGGTATTTTAGAAGAACTATGGACATAAGCTTTGAGGACAGTATTAAACTGGCGAAACCGCTGGAAGGGTTCACCACTGATGAGCCAGGCCCTCCCATTGATTTTTCCATTGCAATAAGGGCAGTAGAATTTTTTTAATTTCAAAAAGAATCTTACGCCTTTAAAATAGTTCCGAATTTTGATAACAGATGGCGCGCTAGTGCATCACATTGAAATATGTAAATACATATCTATATATATAAAATTGAATGTCTGTGTGTGTGTGTGTCTGTGTATGTGTGTGTCCTCTATGGATTCAAAAACCATACATCCAATCGCCGTGTAATTTTGGGATATTATTAGGTGTATCTCCGGAAAGGTTTACGAAAAATAATTTCTTGAATATCTTTAATATCCTTAGAGTTATTTGCAGATTTGTAGCTTTAACTCGCAAGCAACGCCATCTTGCAACGGAGATCTGCCCCTCCCCCCCCCCCCCCCCCCCCCCCCCACCGTCCGGCCGCCGGCCAGTTGGTTGGACATTCCAAGTTCCCACCGACCAATCAGAGGGATCAAGAGCCCCCTCCCCCCTCCCCCCCCCCCCCCGTCCGGCCGCCGGCCAATCACAATCAGAGTGATCAAGAGGTCCTGGCGCGCGGGGGGCGGGTGACCTCCGGGAACTACGTCCATCTTCCATAAACGACCATGATTTTATTCAACTTATCGAGTATTTTTCAAGGGACCGGGAAAATATGTTCACTAGATAAAACGATGATTTTGTAATGTAGAAAATTAGGAAAGACAAAATTCAGGATGACACGGCACACAGGGACCGGGAAAAAATAATCACTTTATCGAGAGATTCACGACCATGACTTTATTCAACTTATCGAGTATTTTTCAAGGGACCGGGAAAATATGTTCACTAGATAAAACGATGATTTTGTAATGTAGAAAATTATGAAAGACAAAATTCAGGATGCCACGGCACACAGGGACCGGGAAAAAATGTTCACTTTATCGAGAGATTCAAATTTACGAGTTTCAAATTATCAAAATATATATATTTTTTATAAGTTTATAGAGAATTGTTTTACCAAATGTTCGTTAGACAACCTTTACTCGTGTAAAACCTCGGGCGAAGCCGGGTACGTCCGCTAGTTTTATATATTAATAGATATTTTATCAAAATTTAAATTGAATATAAGGAGAGGCAAATATCAAACATGAAGCCCACATAATAATATTGAATTAGAAATTTAATATATATCTCACAGCACACAAACAGTGTATAATATATAGAATATACACAATATATATTAATATATAAAAGGAGGAATATAATACAGAATGTATATAGTAGATTTTATGCATAATGAATGTGAAGGAAATTCAGAAGATGAATGAAAGAGGACAAAGACTTCCATCTAATGAATAGCGTCTAACATAATTGGGCTCTGGGATTGGTTCCTTTGAAATTCCTCTGACATTCCAGCCAATAGCGTAAAGGAACCTGGTTCTGCTTATTTTTAATTGGTTGTCAGTTTTAAACATATAGATCTAAATTTTAAAAAGGTTTGAAAAAGAGTAAAATACACATAAATTTTTGCTGCCTTTAAAGAGTGGAAATTGATAGTGTAGCACATACACAAGGGTCACTCCAAAAGTTTTTGTAATCAATATTATTTAATTAAAATATTAAAAAATAAATTATACTATTAAAATCTACATGCAATTTTTACCTAACATAAACATTTTTAACACAAAGCAATAGCGCGCCATCTATACATATAAAATAAAAGGATTTAAAAGCGCGAATGTTTCTTTTATACATAAAACGAACTTCTTTTTATTTAAATCCTTTTATTTTAAATAAACATTTTTAAATTATAAAACTATTTTAGAGGCGTAATATTCTTTTTAAAATAAAACAATTTCTACTGTCCTTACTGCCATGGAAAAATTAAAGGGAGGGCTTGGCTCATCATTATGTCCATAGTTCTTCTAAAATACCCATTCCAAGAGTCTTACAACAGTCACCTATAAAAGGAAGTTCCAAAAATGCAATATAACAGCGGTATGGTAGATTAAACTGGCGAAACCGCTGGGAGGGTTCACCACTGATGAGCCAGGCCCTCCCTTTAATTTTTCCATCGCAGTAAGGACAGTAGAAATTGTTTTATTTTAAAAAGAATATTACGCCTCTAAAATAGTTTTATAATTTGATAACAGATGGCGCTCTAGTACATCGTAACATTATTGTTCTAATAAAAGACACAATTTGATATTTGAGGAACAGCGATTGCTCGAAGCATATTATATATTTATAATTATATTTAATTCTACTGTCCTAAAAGCTTATGTCCATAGTTCTTCTAAAATACCCATTCCAAGAGTCTTACAACAGTCACCTATAAAAGGAAGTTCCAAAAATGCAATATAACAGCGGTATGGTAGATTAAACTGGCGAAACCGCTGGGAGGGTTCACCACTGATGAGCCAGGCCCTCCCTTTAATTTTTCCATCGCAGTAAGGACAGTAGAAATTGTTTTATTTTAAAAAGAATATTACGCCTCTAAAATAGTTTTATAATTTGATAACAGATGGCGCTCTAGTACATCATAAACATTTTTGTAAAATAGTAACAACAATGAATCATAGTGGGCATGACTTTGTTTACAGAGGCAGCTGTAATTTCTAAACATTGCAACAGACACAATGGAGTTGACTAGAGAAAAGGTTCGCGCCATGATCTTTTATGATTATAAAATTAATTTATTGGCGAAAAAAAGGTGATTTTTTTAATCTTTTATAAATCGATTTCTTCAAGGCGATATTACCTCGCTATATGCAACAAAATTAAAAATAAAGGTCACCTCCCTTCTATCAAAATAAACCTCAAAACTATATAATTTAACATTATTTAATTATATTATAAAATTATATTATATTATAATTTATATTATAAAATTATTTTGTCCACATAATATATATATATATATATATATATATATGAAAATACAATAAAAAAAAATAAAAGATAAGTGGGTCAGGTGTTGATATTAAAAATAAAAAAGGCATCTCCTGACCACGAGCACATGTGCTTTTTAGATGGCAGAGCGCCATCTAGTGGAGCAAAAATAAACTAAACGTTTATTTAGCTTGCTCCGTGATATTTGGCCAACCTAATTTCTTGATAAATCAAGAAAAGCCATCCACGAACGCGTTTCGCGCTGTTGGCGCTCGTCAGCGTGGAGAAGGCTGTAACTACTCTCTGCGACCAAAAATATATATATTAAATTTTTTATCCCCATTTAATATAACAGAATATTTTAAAAACTTAATGCTGTTGACGTTATGTGACGCTGAGTTTGTTGTTGACACTCTTTAAAATGTTATAACACCTTGATAAAGATTGGCGTTCAACCAACTGAAAAATTGGTAATATAAATGATATTTTGATCCAATATATGTATTTTTAATTAAAAAATTTAATATGTTTATTATTATATATAATACATATTTACATATGTGAAAAACAATTTAAAAATATATAAAAAAGGTCAGGTGTTGATATTAAAAACAAAGGAGACATATCCTGACTAGGCACACATAAACGTTAAGTTTATTTTTGCTCCACTAGATGGCGCTCTGGCCATCTAGAAATGTTCATGTAAGCCTGATCAGGATATGTCTCTTTTGGTTTTAATATTTACATATAAATAAATATAGATGGAAATTTTTCCGGGAGGATATTGATTTAAAGAGACAAAGGTCGCCTCTCCCGTCAAAATAGACGTCAAAACTAGACGCCATCTATTGACCGTCACCGTAAACTAGCGGTCTCGCGTCGGTGACAAAATAATTTCCATCTATATTTTAGCCATAGATTTGGCCCAGCCACTTTGCCAGCTAAATACCTCTTTGGAGGATTGTCAAGATTCCATTAGATCCCGTGTGGATCTCATGGAATAAAGTCCGCCCTAGACTGACGAGGGCCATTTGCCCGAAACCATGGTCTCTAGGTGGACGCTTTTCAGTTTACCAAAGCTGGTGTTGTGGCTTTGTCACCGACCCGAGGCCGCTAGTTTGCGGTGACGGCCAATAGATGGCGTCTAGTTTTGACGTCTATTTTGACGGGAGAGGAGACCTTTGTCTCTTTATATAAATAAATATAAAGCATATATTGGATCTAAATTTATTAATCAACTAATATTTCTAGGGGCAAAATATATCCACGTGATTTAGTTTAAATAAAAGCCTTGATAAAGAGAGGCGTTTTGCCCCTAGAAATATAGGTTGAATATTAAATTTAGATCCAATATATGCTTTTTATTTATTTATAGATATTATTATGGATTGATTAATATTTAAATATATATATATATATATATATATATATCTAATTTGAGAGTGAGTTTTAAAGTTGTATTTTTATTATTAAATATTTTAAAAAAATAGGTAGGAGAAATTGACCTGGAATGAATCCAACATAAAAGAGGAAAAAAGTGGTCAAATTGTAAATTACTCGATTGAATGGTGTCAAATGATAGTTCTCTTTCTTATCTGTGAGATAGAAATTGGAATTTTCTTTATAAATATGGATGTTTGGAATCATTCAATACTTCCCCATTATAAAAGTTTCAAATTCCTTGGCAATATTTCAAATATGGAAATAAAGAAAAGTTAGAGAAACATAATAAAAGTAGAAAAATATTTATATATCTTTAAGATGTGAATATTCCAAAGTTTTCAATCAATATTTAAAATTTATTATTCAAGATAAAATTGAGAAAAACGGTAAAAATCTACATGAATAACTTTTCACAATGAGTTTGTAGGATAAATAGTTTCTAAAACTGTGCATAGATGGCGCTGTTAAGACAAAAACTTAGCTAATTAGATATTATGCTTATTTATTACCAAACCTTTTTATGTTTATATTTATATATACATTTTTATATCCCTAAAACTATATTTAGTTATTAATTTAATTAATTTTTTTGTTAATTACCCACTTTCTTATATTTAAAAAAATATGTACTTTGACTAAAGAAATTTAATAAACTTGTTATTTATTGGCGAATCGTGTTTGTGGTCATTTACCATAATACCACAAGTATATTCTGATTTTAAAATATAAGATTTCAAGTGATAATCGCTCTTCAATGGGCTTAAATGAACTGTTTCTTACAAGAGGTATTTATAATACAAATATATATGTGCGCGGGGTAGATAGATATAACTAAAATTTTAAAATTGATATGCAACACATGAAAGATTGCACTTCAAAATAAAAATAAAACTTATATTATGATACATTAGCGCGCCATCTGTTATGAAAATTCGAAACTATTATAGACGCGTATGATTCTTTTGAAAAGTAAATAATTTCTACTGTCCTTACTGCAATGAAAAAAGCTAGGCCCTCCCTTTAATTTTTCCATTGCAGTAAAGTCACTAGAAATTGTTTAATTTTCAAAAGAATCATACGCGTCTATAATAGTTTCGAATTTTCAAAAAAGAAAACTCATTCTAAGAATATATTTTGTATTTTTAAAATATTTTAAATGCTTAACAGAAAGATTTATCAACGGAACAAAGCTCATTTATCGGTTTAAGGATTCATACACTTATAAATTTAATTACCATTTATTTATAAAATTTGTAATAATTATTTGCCAATGCGTTATTCCTTTTAATAATTCCATTAAATATTATCGATACAGACCTTACTGTAATGATGTAAGTTATTGAATGAGAGGGCTTGGCTCATCAGTGGTGAACCCTCTCAGCAGTTTCACCAAATTAATCTCTAGACCGCTTAACTATTGTATTGGATTGGTTTTATTATATACCCTGTATTTACTATGGAAGCAGCTTAAGGGTGGTTACTCCTAACCATGTATTTTTCAATAAAATATTTCTCTCTCTCTTTCTCTTAAGAGAGAGAAAGAGACATAAGATAAAAAAGAATTAAAATATAATATATGGATTGTAAGTGCAAAGTCGAACTGCTTTTCACACGTGTAAACATGTGGTGCACTTACAGTAAAAGCAGTCGCCTACTTCTACCCACCATGCTTATCATGGCCTGTACCACGTGTACTAGGGATAAGTAAAAAAAAAGATATGGATTATTAAACAGTTTAAAATAAAAGTATTTACTTCCTAGTGATAAAAAAAAATATTGCCTGTGGTGGTCTGTGAAAATTATAAATTTGAATAAAAGAATGTGAATTGAAATTTATTTATCTTGAGATAAGAGAAAATTATAGAAATAAAAAATATATAACCAAAGTACTAAATAAAATAGCGTAATTGATGATTAATATATCTTCTTCTTTCTTATCTCCACTCAATCATATTAAGGTATCAAGCTTGTAGAGCTTGTTGATGGTGTCTGCTGGGGAAGAGTCTTTCTTCTTCTTTCTTATCTCCACTCAATCATATTAGGGTATCAAGCTTGTAGAGCTTGTTGATGGTGTCTACAGGGGAAGAGTCTTCTTCTTCTTTCTTATCCTTACTCAATCATATTAGGGTATCGAGCTTGTAGAGCTTGTTGATGGTGTCTGCTGGGGATGTGTCTTCTTCTCTCTTATCTCCACTCAATCATATTAGGGTATCAAGCTTGTAGAGCTTGTTGATGGTGTCTGCTGGGGAAGAGTCTTTCTTCTTCTTTCTTATCTCCACTCAATCATATTAGGGTATCAAGCTTGTAGAGCTTGTTGATGGTGTCTACAGGGGAAGAGTCTTCTTCTTCTTTCTTATCCTTACTCAATCATATTAGGGTATCGAGCTTGTAGAGCTTGTTGATGGTGTCTGCTGGGGAAGAGTCTTTCTTCTTCTTTCTTATCTCCACTCAATCATATTAGGGTATCAAGCTTGTAGAGCTTGTTGATGGTGTCTGCTGGGGAAGAGTCTTTCTTCTTCTTTCTTATCTCCACTCATTCATATTAGGGTATCAAGCTTGTAGAGCTTGTTGATGGTGTCTACAGGGGAAGAGTCTTCTTCTTCTTTCTTATCCTTACTCAATCATATTAGGGTATCGAGCTTGTAGAGTTTGTTGATGGTGTCTGCTGGGGAAGAGTATTCTTCTTTCTTATCTCCACTCAATCATATTAGGGTATCGAGCTTGTAGAGTTTGTTGATGGTGTCTGCTGGGGAAGAGTCTTCTTCTTTCTCATCTCTACTCAATCATATTAGGGTATCAAGCTTGTAGAGCTTGTTGATGGTGTCTGCCGGGGAAGAGTAGAGCTCATCAATGGATGAGTCAATACAGTCAATAATGTTTTAGGATTGTAGGTTATGATTGATTTCTTAATATCATACGTTTTATGAAGTAGTAAGAAGTAAATATAAAAATTAACTTTACCTAATAAATACAACAGCGGATATTCAAAACGTCAAAAGAAATAAAAAATAACGAAAATGGTAAATGTCTTAATAAAATTAATCTCTTTTTAAAAGTGAACTTTATTGAGACTAACTTCTAGCTCGACAGTGGCGCTCGAGTGGCGTAAGTGGGAACTAATATCGGTTTTTTATTTGTTAAGTCTCGTTTGAAATGCAGTCAAGAGTGTG
>CP092885.1:50814069-50875522 GCA_030710605.1 Cordylochernes scorpioides | reverse complement strand
GTAAAGATGTAAAAATGTACAAATTATCAACAAGGCCCTCTTATGTTAGAGAGAAAATAAATATTTTAATGGTTTATGGATTTATAAATTTGTGGGATGGTTGCGTGCGTGTTGGTGTAGCTTGTGGAAAGGCAACTGATAAAATTATAATTATTTTTATAAAATAAAATTATTTATTTAAAGCCAGAAATATATAGAGAGAAAAGAAGTAACGGCCGCTGGAAGCAAGCCTTGTTGTTGAACGACGCGTGTGGCCAGAGTGTCCAGGATGCCGCCCGCGCATGCGTAGTAAGGCCGCCACACTACTGCCCGTATGTGTAGTGAAGCATTGTCCCAGTTCGCGCTCGCTGATGCAAAGTGTGGTCGCCACATATTTAAGAAAATCACTGAACAAATATTTAATGCTCCATTGTTTACATACCGTTATGGTACAGCTTTATATCACACTAACGAAGGCCCACGTGGTTGGTTTTCTTGATTTATTAAGAAAATGGGTTGGCCAAATATCATGGATCACGTTATATCCAAGTTTCCGTTTATTTACGTTTCACTAGATAGCGCTCTACCATATAAAATGATTATGTGAGCCGTGATGATATCAAATACTTTAGACATAGTTTCTAGGATTATAAAAATAAATATGTTAATTAAATATTTAAGGCCTCGAGCAATTCTTTACAGCAAAATTACAAAATAAGAGCCTGTTAGGCTTCGTTGAAAATTAGTTTTCTAAACATATATGTGAAAAAATAATAAAAAATAAAAAAGGTCAGGTGTTGATATTATCGCAAAGTATTTATTATTTTATTAGCAGAGTATTATTTTTTATGTTTATATTTTGCTATACTCTGTACACTTCCCTCTTTTGCTTATCTTTTGTTTATCACTCATAGTTTGTTCTTGCCTAAAATAAATTGTTGTCTCATCCCGAAGTTGGTCTTCTTTAATTTTCCACGTGAAAATATTAAAAACAAATTAGACATATCCTGAGCGCTTACATGAGAATTTCTAGATGACAGAGCGCCATCTAGTGGAACAAAAATGAACTAAACGTTGATTTAACTTGTTCCGTGATATTTGGGCAACCCATTTTCTTGATAAATCAAGAAAGGCTAACCATGTATGCGTTTCTGTTGGCTAGTGTTTGAAGACAACTCTCACAGATTTATAAAATTAAAACTTTAAACATTTTTAGATATAGAGAGAGAAACGAGTTAATTACCTCGTATTTAAGGCAACAAAAGAATCTTCTAATTTACATACATCGTTCTAACCAGATTCAACTTTTGTAAAACAGACTACAAAGAAAAAATAAACAAATTAATAATAGAGGGTTGGTTCCTATTTTTACATGCTTTCACACTCAAAGCTCACCCTTTTCTTGCTTCAGCTTCCCGCTGTTGGTCCTCGTCAGCCTAATGCAAATTGTACCTTTAAGATTAAATATTTGGTCTTAAAGGCTTCCTGAGAAATCAAGAAATAGGTATTTAAAACCAAGTATGTGTAAATACGCTATTCATGTGAAAAAATCATTTAAAAAATAGAAAAACGGCCAGGATGTTTATATTAAAAACAAAAAGGCATATTCTCTTCGCGCATACACAGGCATTTCTTAATTATTTATAAAAGATATAAATGAAGCTTATACAAATTGAAGAAAATAAATTAATTGTTTTATGTTTTAGTTTGAAAATGGAAACATCTAAACTGGTTAACCATGATAGAAATGAGGTTTAGCCAGAAACAACTTGGAGACAGTTTCAACATTCATTTAAGAGCCCCGTAATGAAAAAGTGAAAGTTGTATAAGCTTATGATTTGTTTTGTTTTAAAAATGAATCGATGTTGGTTCCATATGTTTGAATTGAATATTACACCTTAGTTCTATATATTTTATTGCTTAAAAAGGAACACAACGAAACAAAAAATAAACTACAATTGCAAATGATTTGATAACTAACTAAGAAAAAAAAAACAATATTAAAAATGATGATGATAAAATATTGAATATTGTCTGCCATTAAAATGCTTCTATGAATTAAAAAATAAGAATAATTATAAAATTAACATATGAACTTTAAACAAGCGCTACCAATCTTTGATTCCTTGGAAAAACACACACACAAATGAAGCTCCTTTAAAATCATTTTTAATTTAGGATTTCTCCTAATGACTCTAATTGTCATTTGTTTATTTTAAAAGTTTTTATTTAGGGGTAGTGAATGAAACATTAAATATGAAAATTTTACCACACATAAATGTGGTTTAATTGTTTGTATATTTAAGATAATTCTTTAAAAATTAATTTCTTGACACTTTTACAAATTTCTTAATTCAGCTTTTTATTTTATAATTACTTCTTTTATCACTATAAAATTCCATTTGTTCATCTTCTTTCTCTTTTCTCTTCTATTTCTCCATTTAAAAGACAGATTAGAGAAAGTGAAATTTATTTATTTCATATATATTTTTTATTAATCCCTAGTACACATGGTACAGGCCATGATAATCATGGTGGGTAGTTAGCGACTGCTTTTACTCTAAGTGCACCACATGTCTACACATGTGAAAAGCAGTTCGACTTTTGCATTTACAAATGTACCAGAGCCCTGTTTGGTTACTTGCACTCGTTGTTGGGGTTGGACTTTTACAAGAATCAGGGGTTATTGGAGCATTTTTTTAATTAGAAAAAAGTACCCAATGCAGGATTCGAAACGGGTTGTAGCGATCGAAAACTAGCGGTTTTGACCATCCTTCCACCGACCCCCTTATGAAAAAATATCAAAATATCAAACGAAATAATTAATTATTAAATAGTTAAATGAGTAAAAATTAATTCTTGTCGAGTAGTTTGTGCATCATAATAAAATTAAAGAATACGCAAAATCTAATTTGCATTTACAAACTTTTCAATTTAAAGTATTTTCAAATTTAGGTTTGAGATATATATATGTAAGTAAATTGTAACCAAATTGGTCTTAGAGGTTTCTTTAGAAATCAAGAAATAGGGGGGTATTTAAAGCCAAATGTGCGTAAATGCGCTGTTCATCTGAAAAAAATAATTTTAAAAAAGAAAAACAGTCAGGTGTTGAAATTAAAAACAAAAAAGACATACGAGGTGTGTTCAAAAAGTATCGCGACTTTTGTGTTTTTTCAAAAATTATCTATTTATTCATGAGTACCTATTTTGTCCCCTTCAAAGTAATCCCCATGAGATATTACACACTTGTGCCAACGGTTTCTCCAATCTTCGAAGCACTTCAAAAAATCATTTTTTAAAATCTTTTTCAGCTCCTCCTTCGATGCCGTCTTTATCTCGTCAAGCGTAGCGTAACGTCGTCCTTTCATGGGTCTCTTCAGTTTAGGGAACAAGAAAAAGTCACAGGGAGTCAGATCTGGGGAATACGGTGGTTGCGGCATCATTAGTGTGTTGTTTTTGGCTAAAAAGTCGCGCACAAGCAACGATGTGTGAGTAGGGGCATTATCGTGGTGCAAAAGCCAATTTTTGTTCTTCTACAAATCCGGGCGTTTCTGGCGGATTGCTTCGCGCAAATTGCGCATAACTCGCAGGTAATATTCCTTATTGACCGTTCTACCCTGTGGCAAGAACTTTATTTATTTATTTATCCTTATGAGGTGATACAGCAGCGTATTTACAATTAGAGAGGAGATAAAATGAATTGAATCTAGAAAAAAGAAGTGAGGACATATCGGTCATTAAAGTCTGAGAGGCAAGTCCTTCAGCCAGTTCAGGGCTTCCGGGGTGACAGAATGGAGATTGGAGATTCCTCCATTGAATTTGTACAGCGGGCAGTCATCTAGTATATGGGACATTGATTGTGGGACGTTGCAGGCACAATTTGGATCTTTGGTGTAGCCCCATAACTTCATCAGCTCTGCACACCTTCCCTGACCTGTCCTAAAGCGGTTTAGAAGCACCCATTCTGGTCGAGGGAGGGAAAAACCTGGGATCTTGACATTTGGGCTTGTGATGAGGTTCTTGTTTGGGATATCGGTGCTGATCCAGGAATTTGTCCATGCTTCTGAGATATTAAAATTTTGGGAGAGAAGTTGGTTTCCTCTGGACCATATCGGCTTCCTTGATTTTAGTCTATGATTTGGGGGAGACTGTAGGATAGGGTTAATTTCGAGGTCGGGTGAATCCAAAAGTTTTTGGTACATTTTCTTGGTGGCTTCCTTTCTGCGTAGCTCAGGTGGAGAGATATTCCTTATTGACCGTTTTACCCTGTGGCAAGAACTCATGATGCACCACGCCCCTGCAATCGAAGAAAACTGTCAGCAAAACTTTCACATTCGACCGAACTTGGCGCGCTTTTTTCGGTCTTGGTTCGTGCGGCAGCTTCCATTGAGATGATTGAGCTTTGGTTTCCACGTCATAACCATAAACCCACGCTTCGACACCAGTTATAATCCTCTGGAGCAAATTTGGGTCTTCGCGGACAGAGTCCAACATCTCATTAGCAATGTTCATGCGATGCTGTTTTTGGTCGCAATTGAGCAATTTTGCTACGAATTTCGCGGCGACCCGTCTCATGCCCAAATCATTGATAAAAATCGAATGGCACGAGCCAATCGATATGTTTAGGTCCTCAGCAACTTCTCTAACGGTGATTCGACGATTGGCCAATATCATTTTCTCCACTTAATTAATTTTTTCGTCTGTTATTGAAGTGCTCGGGCGTCCGGCACGCTCTTCGTCGTTCACATCTTCTCGGCCTTCTGAGAACATTTTGTACCACCGATAAACGTTGCTTCGGTCCAAGGTAGCTTCTCCGTATGCCACAGTCAACATTCGGAATGCATCCGCGCACTTAATTTCGTTTTCACACAAAATTTGATACAGGTTCTTTGATCCATTTTTTTAATAGGTAAAAATCGAAGACGATCCAAAACACCTGCGAGCAAAGCAGCTGTCAACAATTAAGTGAACATTCAAAATGGCCGAGCTTGTCGGCATAAATGAGAGACATGAGTACCAAGATAAAGCCACAAAAAGATCGAAATTCGAATATACGTAACCCGCGAAAATTCAAAATTCGCGATACTTTTTGAACACATCTCGTATTCTGTTCGCGCACACATAAGCATTTTTTAATTATTTATAAATAAAAATAATAAATAAAACTTGTATAAATTGAAGAAAATAAATTTATTGTTTTCTGTTTTAGTTTGAAAATGGAAACACCCAAACTGGTCAACCATGGTAGAAATGAGTTTTAGCCAAAAACAACTTGGTGACAGTTTCAAGATTGATGGTTGAGAGACCATTTTAAAAAGTCCATTGAGAAGGCATTCCTGTTTGTCATCAAATGAGACATACAGAATATCTATGTAAATAAACACGAAATATTAATATGTTTGTAAAACGACACTTGAAGTTACACCGCATGAGTTCTTTTAAACGAAAAATCAAAATTTTATTTCAAGGTGAAATATCGACTATTTCTATCCTTTTTGGATTAGGTATGAAAGAGTGAATTATGAAGAGTAATGACGAAGGGAAAAATAAAAGTGTCCAGGGATGGGAATCGAACCCACAATGTTCCGCTTACCGGGCAGATGCCATGTCCACTAGGCTACCCTGGACGTTTTTTTTTTTGTTCGTAAATGATACATAAAGTAACCTAAAATACAATATAATAACTCATTCGGTGTAACTTCAAGTGTCGTTTTACAATCACAAACCGCAGTGTATTATATTGTATTTTAAGTTACTTTATGTATCATTTACGAACGAAAAAATTCGTCCAGGGTAGCCTAGTGGACATAACATCTGCCCGGTAAGCGGAACATTGTGGGTTCGATGCCCATCCCTGGACATTTTTATTTTTCCCTTCGTCATTACTCTTCATAATTCACTCTTTCATACCTAATCCAAAAAGGATAGAAATAGTCGATATTTCACCTTGAAATAAAATTTTGGTTTTTCGTTTAAAAGAAACTCATGCGGTGTAACTTCAAGTGTCGTTTTGCAATCACAGGCCGCAGTGTATTATATTAATATATTTGTTTGATAAGAATTAGCTACTGCGCCCAGTATTGGACCTATCTGTATGAAATTATAACAGGATATATACTGTATATAGGTCTACAGGGAATAGCTATCCTAATTTCAGAATGCTTAGATATGCAAATTAACCAGATTACAGACTAATTTGCATAATCCGATTATTCCATATGCATTTCAACAATATTTGACTATCTGAATGATACAATATATTGTATCAATTGTATATATTGTGTCAATTATTGTATATCAATATTGAGAAATTGTGTCTTAGTTTGACGTCCTAATAGACAAATTAGTGTGTTAATAGATTAATTCCAAATTTTGTATTGGAAAAGTAATAATGGTAAAATATAATTCTACTAACCACACCTCTCTATCAACTCTCACCTTTATATTCCTGACACCACAGCTTTTAAGTCACAGATTATTACAATCATAGAATAAAAATAAAATATGGTAATAACATCCAACAAACCCTTCCTTTTCGTAAAGAAGGAGTCTGCCTGTGGCCGGTATTCATAGATCTTCTAATAAAAGATACTTCGGCCAGTAAATCTTTTTATTGTCTCGACGTTTCAACAAAAAACTTTTGTCCTCGTCAGGAGCGAACAAAAATTAAAACATTTGGCAAAGCGTTAGAAATTATTCCTTAGCAAACTAAAACATAAACAAGGTAATAGAGAAAGATTATATAGAATTTTAAATATATATCTATGCAAATATAGCACATAAGAATTTAGGTATTTACATAATTGGAAATATTTGAAGAACAAACTATGAAAAGGTTTATGAACTTAGTGAATAGAGAAATGAACAGATTGTTTTTATAGATATGAATATCAAATACATATACATATATTTGAAAGAGTAAGTATTAAGATAGAAGGGGGTAATAAGACACTTCATTGATTATGTATTTCTTAGACAGCCGCTCTGTAGAAAGTCTCCCTCCGTCTGCTTAGCTTCTTCGATGACCTCTTGGTGATCAGCTTCCACGACAACAGCCCAGCTCATCTTCCTCGACATCTTGTAAGTAACCCAAAGTATGACTCCACTTTGACACCAACTAATTTCACCTCTCCTCAACACAAATATAAATTTAAAAATATTCATAAAAATACATCAAAAAATTTTAAAAAATGTAATAAACAAACCAAATTATTGTAGAACGACATTTGAAAATTATCCCGCATGTGTTTTTTTTAAAGAAAAATCGAAATTTATTTTAAGGAGAAATAACGATTATTTCTAACATTAAGGATGAAATATGATGGGATGAATTGTGAAGAGTAATGATAAACGGAAAAATAAAGTATCCAGGGATGGGAATTTATTTTTATGTTTATCATTACACTTCACAATTCATCCTTTCCTACTTCATCCCTAAGGTTAGATACTATCGTTATTTCTCCTTTAAATAAATTTCGATTTTTCGTTTTAAAGAAACACATGCGGGATAATTTTCAAATGTCGTTCTACAATCATAAGCCGCATTATATTATATTATAAACCAAATTATTATATAATATTTATATCTAATTGTATACACCTATCCCCCGATTTACACGGTACTTTTTTTACACGTTTTCGCTTTTACACGGTTTTCCAAATAAGTCTTTTTTTGTTTTTATCGCACTATACTAAATGCTACTGTAATTGAACACATTTCAACCTGTCAATGCATTTTATTTTTATTTCTGTGTACACCTATCCCCCGATTTACACGTTTTTCTCAGGAACGTATCTACCGTGTAAATCGGGGGTTAGGTGTATATAAAAAGACGTACCTGGATATATGAAAGAAAAAAAAAATGTTTTCCAAATATTTCGAGGGATTTCTCCCTCTTTATTGCGCAAAAACTTTGAAAGAAATTGGTAAAAGGTGAGAAATATTCCTCGATATATTTAGGGAAAAAAATTGTTTTTCTTTTCCCCAAAATCCATAAACACACAAGTATCTCTTTATTAAACAATTATATTTACAAGGGATCGCCTTTTAACTCAAACAATTTAAATCTATCTTAAAGCATCATCTCTCTTTTTCTAAATATATTTTTACTCTTTCATATCCAGATGACACAAGAATCTATAGGACATGCAACAACTGTCCTGGTGTGGAACTAACACCTACCCACATATTCTCATGCCCAGCAATGGCCGCAGCTTTGTAGAGAATTGACATGGACCCAGAGCAGCAGCTTTACACACCCAAGATAGTGAACATTGCTGATACTGTGATAGAGATGTATGGAGACTTCTGAGGCTCTTCTTTGGACACGACAACAACATTAAATTGACATGGACCCAGAGCAGCAGATTTACACATCCAAGATAGAAGACATTGGTGCTGCTGTGATAGAGATGTATGGTGATATCTGAGAATCTTCATTGGACACGACAACAACAACAGAAAATTGACATGGACCCAGAGCAGCAGCTTTACACACCCAAGATAGTGGATATTGCTGCTGCTGTGATGGAGATGCATGGAGACATCTGAGGCTCTTCATTGGACACGACAACAACAACAGAAAATTGACATGGACCCAGAGCAGCAGCTTTACACACCCAAGGTAGTGAAAATTGCGACTGCTGTGATAGAAATGTATGGGACATCTGAGGTTCTTCATTGGACACGACAACAACAACAACTTTTTCACATATATATAAATATATTTTGTTGAGATGAGAGATTAATTGCTGCTTATTTTGTGTACATGAGTACCTAATGGTAAATATAAAGAATGATCCTTTAAACGAAGGATCTGGAAGCTTGTTAGGCATGAAGGTTGTTTTATTTGTGCTAATGAAAGAATTGAAGAACAAATACCTTATTTACAGCGGGAATAATGAAGAAAATAAAAGATTACATATTTACATATCTACAAAAAGATTTGAGCCGGCTAACGGGAAATAACAACAATGTGTTTATATTGGGAAAGCCGTGACATTTGGCGGTCGACTTTACAGAATAATTTATTCTAGAAATTCTAATTTTAAAATGAAGTAAAAGTTTTTATGTAACATATATGTTAAGATTATATTTGTGTTTTGTTGTTGAAAAGAGGTGCAGTCGTGAAAAAGTAAAGATAATTATTTACCTTTCAAGTAGATTTTATTTTGAATTACTTGAAGTAAAATTACAAATAAAATTATTTATCACAGCAATATAGAATTTATAGAATGAATTCTATAATCGTGATTTTAATTAAAAAAGGTAGGGTTAACTATACATATTTACAACAATAATAATTAAAGTGGTATGTTCTGAATCTATGGTCAAAAAATGTAGAACAGTCAATGAATGAAAAATAAAATATGTTTTTAAAAAAATAAAATAATTGCATTTTAGAATATATAATATATTTATACTTGTCCTAATTTATTTATATTCATTTATTTATTTATTTTATATATTTAACCTTATATATACTTAATGAACGATGCAATAGAGAAGTTTCAATCTCAATATTTTCTCTCCTCACATATAATGTCTTTATTCAAAGATTGCTTTTTCATGTTGAAAAGAGTATTTAGGATTTGTATAGGCCCTCCTTTAGAACCCATCCAGTGTGAAAAACGCGACTTTTTGACTAGTGAATGCTTATCCTTTTAAATCTTTGTCTAAATCCTAAGACAGTATCATAATATATGATCCTTCTAGTGTTTTATAAGAGAGCCCATGAGATGAAAATATTCATTTCTGAGTATTTCATTTTAATTTCCTATTTTATATATGTTGTTGTTGTTGTCGTGTCCAATGAAGAGACTCAGATGTCTCCATACATCTCTATCACAGCAGTCACAATGTCCACTTTCTTGGGTGTGTAAAGCTGCTTTTTTGGGTCCATGCCAATTTTCTGCAAGGCTGCGGCCATTGCTGGGCATGAGAATATGTGGGTAAGTGTTAGTTCCACACCAGGATTGTTGTTGCATGTCATATAGGTTCTTGTATTTTATATATGTTTTATTAATATAATTTTTATGTATATTCTCCTCTTTCTTCTTATTTTTGAGATTTAAATTACTTTATTTTATCGTTTATATATGAAGTTCTATATATAACAAATGTGAAAACATTATAAGACGCGACTGTTTCTTTCACAAATAAATCAAACTTTTACTGCCCTTACTGCGATGAAAAAATATATTGGGAGGGCTTGGCTCATCAGTGGTGAACCCTTCCAGCGGTTTCGTCAATTTTTAATCTACCAGACCGCTTCTTTATAAGGTTCTATTATAAGGTTAAATATAAAAATATATATTACACACTTCTTTTTTATATCGTGAAGTAGAATGTGTCTGTCTTTGTCATTAACACAGTAAGCACTACTCAGTGGCAGGCAGACTTAGTTCCAATATGAAATGGTCACCTCTGACATGAGGAACAGACACCATGTACAGCCACTCCTAACATGGAGTACAGACCCATCCTGTATCCCTGGATTAGGAGCCTTTCCAGGGTACTATCAGCTAGGCCAGCTGATCCCAATGTTGTTTAGCTATCTTGTTACTGCTCCCTCTTTTTCATCCGGGCTTGGGACCGGCAAAGGCGGAGTTAAAAGAAAGAATAAATGCTATGAATTATATCGTAACTTATACAAATGATGCCAACATAAAGTAAACATCACATGACGATATATCGACTTGGTTCCATTGTTATGTATTGTTGTTAAACACTTTAAATATATTTTTTAAAACACTAATGTTAACTTCAGATATGAATATATTTATGAAAATTCGTAAACTTCCCTCAATGCTTATCTTTTGTTTATCACTCATAGTTTGTTCTTGTCTGAAATATATTGCTGTCTCATCCTGAAGTTTGTCTTCCTTAATTTTCCACGTGGCAATATTTATGAAAATTCGAAACTATTATAGACGCGTATCATTCTTTTGAAAATTAAACAAATACTACTGCCCTTACTGCCATGGAAAAATTGAAGGGAGTGCCTGGCTCATCAGTGGTGAAACCTCCCAGCGGTTTCGCCAGTTTAATCTACCATACCGTTGTTATATTGGACTGGCAAAACCGCTGGGAGGGTTCACCACTGATTAACCAGGCCTTCCCTTCAATTTTTCCATTACAGTAAGGACAGTAGAAATTGTTTTATTTTCAAAAAGAATCATACACGTCTATAATAGTTTCGAATATTCATAACAGATGGCGCGCTATGAATCATAATATTTATATTTATAAAAATTCTTTTATAGTTGTAGTGTATTTGGATATCCATAATAAAATATGCAAATACACTACACCGCACCCAGCTAAAGACTGTCGCTATTTATATACAAAATTATATGAAAACTATTATGCAAAACAGGATATTTGCATATCCATAATAAAATATGCAAATACACTACACCGCACCCAGCTAAAAACTGTCGCTATTTATATACAAAATTATATGAAAACTATTATGCAAAACAGGATATTTGCATATCCATAATAAAATATGCAAATACACTACAATAGTAATTCCTTTACTCTTTATATTATGGGGGTCGATGAAGAAATGATAAAAACCGTTGATATCTTGACAGCCATGACTCTGGATCGAATCCCACAAAGAAAACTTTTTTCATGAATAAATATTTGCTCATTTAGTCCCCGATTCTCTAAAAATTCCAACCCCATCAGTGTGAGCAAGTAACCAAACGGAGCTCTAGCAAACTTGTAAGTGCAAAAGTAGAACTGCCCTTTCTACATGTGTAGATACCATGGTATATGGTGCATGTTATATTAAAGCCAGTCGCCAACTATTACCCACCATGATTATCATGGCTTTTACACACACACCCAACATACACCAGTCTACTAAAGAAAATAAAAGGTCTCCATATTTCATTTATTTATTTATTACAAAACACACACTATATCCTATGTAGATATTTGCGTATAAAATTTCAAACGATTTTATGTACATAGTTTTAATATATATATATATTACGATGCACTAGTTCTTAAACTGGCGAAACCGCTGGGAGGGTTCACCACTGATGAGTCAGGCCCTCCCTTTAATTTTTCCATTACAGTAAGGACAGTAGGAATTGTTTCATTTCAAAAAGAATCATACGCGTCTATAATAGTTTCTAATTTTCATAAAATATATATATCTTATACAAAGAAAGAGATGAGTGAGATTTTCTGCTTGTATTTATGATCATCTTGGGGATTATGCTATGAAGTTATTTTTTGGTTCTTTTTAGTACTAAATGGTATTGGTGATGCAGTCGTGGTTAAATTCTTGATAGAATAATAATAAAAATGGTTTTGATCAGTAATTGCTTTTATTGTGCTTAAGGAATATATAAAAACATAATTTGGTAAAAAGTACTGCCTGGCTTAAGGCGAGTGAACAAAGAAAACAAAAGATTATTTTACATAATGTACAAAGTTTTGAGCCGACAAACGGGGAACAACAACAATGAGTATTTATAGAGAAAGCGTGACCTCTGGCGGTCGATTTAAACAGAGTATTTGAATCTATGAAATATAATTTTAAATAAAATAATATTTTAATAAAACATTTTTAAATAAAATATTTTAATTTAACATATATGTTGTAATATATTCCAATATATCTATGTATCCATGTATTGTAGTTATAATGTAATTGCCAAAGTGACAAATAAAATTTCGAGTGAGTGACAGTCGACGCCAGAAGGAGGAAAGAGGTCCGAAAAACAAGTCGGGTTCTCAGGTGTGCCCTTTCTTACTCAAACAGATTAGTCGGCTTTGAGACACAATGCTTACAGACCCCTCTAGACAGATCTCTCCCCTAACGGCGTCGGCTACACTTGCTCTCTCGCCATCTCTATGGTGCCATCCAACATGTCTCGTCCTTTTATGTAATCCCAATCACGCCTGAACCCACTCTAATTATTGTGGCCACCACGACTGCAACCAACATGCCACACTATATTCATCCAACAGATACAACAACTATAAATTACTACATATATACAAATTATTTTAGTTTTTTTTTTATTTATTTCAACTTAGTGTACTATGTTCCCATAGGGGACACTTGCAATTTAAAGGTAAACTAAACATAGAAAAGATGGTAGAAGAGATATAGCCACGTTTGAAGTGTAAAAGGGAGATCAAGAGGAAAGTGGTGAGTTTCTTTATTGAGCTGTACACAAGCTTTCGGACGTCACCCGTCCTTCATCAGGTGTTGAGATGAATAAGAAGGAGATGCTATATTTATAAGCGACAGTTTAAAAGTATTAAAAATATTAAAAACAATCTGATGCACGCCCGCGAGAGCACATGCTAATAACAAAATATTTTCAATTTTACTCTGTATAAATATTATTTTGAGTTTGTATAAAGAATATCAGCCCGTTGAAAATCTGTATACCTAAGACGAAGTGAGAAAGGCGGACAACGAGAGGCGAAGACAAAAGCAAGAAAAAACAACAATAAAAATAAAAAATAAAAATAAAAAATCAGCGGAATAAAGATAAAGTTAAAAGTTACGAAGAAGGTGTATCTGAGGTAGAATAAAAAACAGAATATTGGGGCGGGAGGTCAATCTTTCTGTTGAGGCTGGGGGTAGTATTAGAAACTAGGGCCTCAAGAACTAAGCGTTGGTATTTGTTTGCTATATCACTATAAATGGGGGTTGTGTTGTCGAGATTGAAGGAATGTCCGGACTCTGCGATATGTTGGTATATGAGCGATTTTTTGTCTTTCGAGCGGATGTTACGGGCGTGTTCACTGGCTCTGATGGCGATTGTTCGGCCTGTTTCTCCAATGTAGTGTAAATCACAATCGTTACAGGAAATCACACCTTCTTAAGACATCCTATCACAAAAAGCTCCGCCAAACGTAACCCCCAATCCCTTTCCAACGCCGTTTACAAAATTTCCTGTAACGATTGTGATTTACACTACATTGGAGAAACAGGCCGAACAATCGCCATCAGAGCCAGTGAACACGCCCGTAACATCCGCTCGAAAGACAAAAAATCGCTCATATACCAACATATCGCCGAGTCCGGACATTCCTTCAATCTCGACAACACAACCCCCATTTATAGTGATATAGCAAACAAATACCAACGCTTAGTTCTTGAGGCCCTAGTTTCTAATACTACCCCCAGCCTCAACAGAAAGATTGACCTCCCGCCCCAATATTCTGTTTTTTATTCTACCTCAGATACACCTTCTTCGTAACTTTTAACTTTATCTTTATTCCGCTGATTTTTTATTTTTATTTTTTATTTTTATTGTTGTTTTTTCTTGCTTTTGTCTTCGCCTCTCGTTGTCCGCCTTTCTCACTTCGTCTTAGGTATACAGATTTTCAACGGGCTGATATTCTTTATACAAACTCAAAATAATATTTATACAGAGTAAAATTGAAAATATTTTGTTATTAGCATGTGCTCTCGCGGGCGTGCATCAGATTGTTTTTAATATTTTTAATACTTTTAAACTGTCGCTTATAAATATAGCATCTCCTTCTTATTCATGTCAACACCTGATGAAGGACGGGTGACGTCCGAAAGCTTGTGTACAGCTCAATAAAGAAACTCACCACTTTCCTCTTGATCTCCCTTTTTTAAACATAGAAAGAAAAGAAGATATTTGAAATATGTAGAAGAATTAGTATACAAGTTAGTTAGATGAAAAAAGAAAAAATATCAACACAATTGAAATATGTAAAAAGACTTGGTATGCAAATTTAGTTAAATGAAATCAATTGTAGAGTATTCGAGGAAAATAATTTACAGATTAAAGAATATTTAATCTTTAATTAAAAAGACATATATTGGATCAAAATATCATTTATTTTACCAATATTCCAGTTGGCTGAACGCCAACCTTTATCAAGGTGTTATAACATTTTAAAGTGTGTCAACCTTGATAAAGGTTGGCGTTCAGCCAACTGAAATATTTGTAAAATAAATGATTTTTTGATCCAATATATGTCTTTTTAATCAAAGATTTATCTATGGATTGCTCTATTTTCAAAAAGATTAAAGAATATTTTTGAACTAGCCGAATGACCCGGGCAACGCCCGGGTTTTACCCGATTAAATGCTTTTATTAAAATACTATTCGTTACAATTATATATTGGCGCCGTGGATGTCATTCTTGTATAATATATAAATGAGTTTTTAAAATTGTAGAAAAAAAATGCATCGGCCGGGAATCGAACCCGGGGCGCCCGCGTGGCAGGCGAGCATTCTACCACTGAACCAAAAGCAAACGATGACAGAAGTGTCTCGCGCATTGGCGGCACCAAATGATGGGGGGGGGGGGGGGGTGGGGCAAAGGTGGCGTGATCGTAGCCGACTAATGGGAGGGCGCCGGCAAACCGTGACAGAGGCCATGACGCTCGTAACTGTATATAGAATTGTAGAATATTTGACCATATAGTCACTAAAAGTCGACTTGATGTACGTTAACAACAGCACATTAAAATAATACAGACTGAATTCTTTAACTCAATACCGTAAGGGATCATAGCTTTAAGTTGAATTAAAGTCAGTTAATATGATTATCAATTCACAACAGCATTCACTGCTAGTGGAACTTTTTTTAGGACAACCAAATATTAATGCATTAAAAAATAATCTTTTTAAAATACTCTTAAACACAAGGTAATTAGACCAAATAAATAAATAGTGTGTGACGTTTCGGTAACAGCGTTGTTACCATCTTCAGAAAAAGTACTGAATGAGAAATTTTACCACTAATTCATTCAGTACTTTTGTATGAAGATGGTAACAATGCTGTTACCGAAACGTCACACACTATTTATTTATTCGAATTTGGTCTTATTATCTTGTGTCTATAATCTATAATCCAAATTGTGCCTTATCAAAAAATACTCCTGTAACTTGCTTCCATGTTTATCTGTTCACAAATCTTCTAATCAATTTTTAATATACCTACAGAGCACCTAGACGTCTGAAATTTGGTATACTTGTTCAAATCTGATGACAATGTGTAAATTGACAATATTTCTGACTTCTAGGTGGTTGGTAAAATATTTTTTTTTATATACGTATGTATGAAAAAACGAAAGAAAAAAAAAAGATAAAAAGATCAGGTGTTGAAATCGATATTAAAAATGGCATATCCTGACCAGGAGCACATGTGCTTTACAGAAGGCAGAGCGCATCTGGTGGAACAGAAATCAACTAATCATTGATTTAGCCTGTTCCCTGATATTTGGCCAATCCAATTTCTTGATAAATCGTGGATGGCTTTTCTTGATTTATCAAGAAATTGGGTTGGCCAAATATCAGGGAACAGGCTAAATCAATGATTAGTTGATTTCTGTTCCACCAGATGGCGCTCTGCCTTCTGTAAAGCACATGTGCTCCTGGTCAGGATATGCCATTTTTAATATACGTATGTATATAAAAAAAAGTGCTCAATGTGGGATTTGATCCTTGGTCGTAGCTGTCAAAAACTAACGGTGTTTAGATGACTCATATACTAATGACTGGAAGACTACAGTTCAGAGAATTCCGTGTTTTGTGTTGAGTTTACTAATATAATTTGGAATAATGACTAAAAACCGCTTTTAAAGTTTTCAAAGATTTGAAAAAAGAAATTTATTTATTTCGTCTCAGTTTACAGGTGTTACATTCGAGTCACGTTGTCCTGGCTATTTACACATGTGGAGTAGAAGTGGTCCCCCTCGACCTTGCAGAAGGGAAAGAGAAATTCTCTCTGTGAGTCTTTGCTATTTCTTCAATATAGGGTAGAGCCAAATCCTATATTAAAATTACGTTTGATAGATTTAATATGAAATTTACAACTTTTCTTACACAAAAAATCTAATAGATACAAGAAAATAAGACCTAATCCAAATAATTTAATAGTGTGTGATGTTTCGGTAACAGCATTGTTACCGAAATGACATTTATTCTTTTGTTATTCTGATGATGGTAACAATGTGCTGTTACCGAAACGTCACAACTCTATTAAATTATTTGGATTAAGTCTTATTTTCTTGTATCTATAATCCAAATTTGTGCTTTATCAAAAATTCTAATACTATTTGAAAATAGATAAATCCACTTAAAATAATCAAAACCTTATCCACTGGAGAGATCAATTTTATTTATTTTTCAAATGTGAATATTTCGACAGGGCAGCTAGCACATCTTGTTTATATTTTTTTCATTACTAAAAACAACACAAATACGTTTATAAATGGCTTTTGCTGGGAGGATCATAACTAAGTCACCCTGACTAGTACTGTGGTTATATCAGAAACCAATATCTCACAGACAGTACTAGTCAGAGTGACTTAGCTATGTTCCTCCCAGCAAAAGCCATTTATAAACGTATTTGTGTTGTTTTTAGTAATCAAAAAAATATAATCTTAGGTGAAACACATCACTAACATCTTGTTTAGATTATTCGACTCTGGTAAACTTATCAAGACCACGTTAAGAACGAAATGTGATGTTTTCTTTAAAACAGCAATAAGATGAGCTAACAGCATCCTCCTCGAATATTGACTTTAGAAATAAATTATATTGATCCAATAGATAAGCCTTTTGATTATTTAATTCTAATAAATACATCTATTCTTCTCCATCAGTCAAAGTGGTGTATTTAAATCACGACCAATCTTTAACTATACTGACTGTCTGCTTTACTCTGGTGTATTAGCTATTTGGGGTAAAACAACACGTGAGCCTGGCTGGGATTGAGTTTTGATAGTTTATTAAATGAACCAATCTTGTTGAAATGTTGTATCAGTAACACTTGGACTTCTTAGACTTGGGCAATTTGATTTTCATTTTCAAAATTTGAACTTTGAGGGAAACTTGGCAGCTTTAGCGATATTCGACTTGGGCGCGCTGAACTTGTCTTCTTTACTTGAGAGAATTGAAATTAGTACTCCCTCCAATTCTGGATTTGCGGAGGACTTGGTGCCTTTAAAGTTCGTGTGTTTTTTTCTTCCAGGCCGCACTATAGTTCGCGATACAGCAGTGTCATCTATCTCATCACCCTTGTTGTGTATAACCTCACACCTACTGACTTATTTACACCACTTCCTCCCTCCCCCCATTACAGACCGGACTTGACACTCACATTTAGCTATTCCAATAACCTTGGAATGGTCGTTGAAGCGGATTGATTGACTTGCCAAGTTAAAAACCAGTTGTGACTATCTGCGAGTTTTTTAAGTTATGACTTAAATAAATCACCAGTAAAACAAAGAATAAGGTTTGTACAAATATCAGACCGTGAAAGAGAGGATGTCAAGAAATAGCAGTGAAGGCCAAAGAAAATCCCAATAAAATCTAGCGGGGGTAAAGAAAGGTGTTTACCGTAAATTGGCGGTGGACGGAGACCATCTGGGTAGAGACCGCCAGAGGTGGAGCTAGTGGACCTGCGCACAACGTGGACTAGTGGACCAACTGGCACGACACAAACAGATGGAATACTGTATGGGATGGAACAAGCGACCACCTTGTAACAGTCCCGGACAACATGAGGAGTTGATTGGAAGAGGTCTAGGGCAACGACGTGCCACGTCAATCAACGTCGACAAAAAGGTCTTACTCCTCTTGTCTTTGGGAAAGGCGAGGTCATATCAACTGTCCCGGACATGGCAACGACGCACCATGTCTCTCGGGAAAAACATAGAGATGGAGCAACGTTGATCTAGGTGGAATGGTGCTATCAGATCCTCTGACGATACCAGTTAAGCAACGCAGGAAATCATGAAAGAGCCTGACAGAAGTGGACAGAACCTGGCCGAGAAGACGAGTTCCCAGTGGCTTAGCGTTGGTAACGTTGGTTGGAGGACGGGGTCCGAGGAATCACTCATCTCGAACTCCTGGAAAACACAGCGGACACGACTTTGAGTTAAGTTAGCTAGCTAAAGTGCGGGATTCTTTGGCCTTCACCGCTCGTTCCCGACTGGTGATCTCTTGTACAGTATCAAATATCAAGAACTTATTGACTATCTATCTCCACTGATATATATAACTTCAATATTAATTAAATTAAATCATTGTTGAAATATTGATTACATGTTCCTGAAACAGCATTCGTCATGAGAAACGTGAATGTGTTCATAATGTTAGAACGGCACATTGTATCCTTATTGTGGCAAAGACAATCAAACTTCAAACATTTACGGTCCAACCTGGTGGAAATCATCACCACTGGAACGTCAGCATTATTGAACTAGCTGGTGGTTGAGCTTATTCAAGATTCTGCTTGCGTTCCTTTCTGAATGGCAAATATTCCAATGGCTAGCATTGAAGAACGTGGCTTCAGTTGCATAAATGATGGTAAAGAAGGCCTCAGCTTTAAATGCATAGATCTTCCAAAGGGTGACATTGAAGGTTTCAGCTTCAGTTGCATATATCCCAACTGGTAGTAAAGAAGGTCCCAGCTTTAAATTCATAGATTTTCCAATGGATGACATTGAAGGAAGGGCGGTAGTCAGAAGAGGTCACTGGTTAACAATGGATTTGATCCAATCTCATGCTCCATGGACACAACAAAAACTCCATGTTGCCAAGCACTATAACATCTTACCCACTCTGGGCATTTGTCCAACATCAACATGAATCTGAAGAAATAAATTTTAAAAACCATTAACATTTTCATACTTATATATATAAGAAATAAGAGATTCTTCTTAGCAAGGTATATTATAATCCATAAAATAAAAGAAGACAAGTTTCTTAAACAATTTTAAATGAACGCAAGCTTTCGGGTGAAAACCCTTCGACAGGCAGTATAAAGCAAACGCGACGATACAAACATGGTACACATGGCAGACAAGAATATATACATCTATGATATTTACATAACTATGGTAAAGAGAATTGCAAATAAGAAATTTACATCATTATGAAACAATGCATATAGAGAATCTATTCTTCAAAAAAGATATGCTAATTTTATAATTGGAAACGGGAATATCGTTGAAATATAGTACATGACTGACACGGGTAACTATAGGGAGAACTACATGAAAGCCAGGAGAGCATCAACAGAAAAATCGACCTCCCTGAAGCCTATCACGCTCTCCTGGCCTTCATGTAGTTCTCCCTATAGTTGCCTGTGTCAGTCATGTACTATATTTCAACGATATTCCCGTTTCCTATTATAAAATTAGCATCTCTTTTTTGAAGAATAGATTCAACAACAAAAAACAACAAAAGCCTTTATTAGGCACACGTGCCATACAGGATTCTCCCGGTAGGACAAAATAAATAAATAACAAATTAGCATCATACAAGGTATGTCCCATAAGTTCCCGGACTGGGTCCATAAAAAAATAAATGAATGAAAAATGTAAATAAATTTGACTGTTTATTATAGAAAAAATATCAGGCAACACGGTGGTACCAATATCGAGGCGGTACATTAGCGCGCGCCAAGGTCATTCTAATTTATTTAAAGGTCACACCTAGCGATGCGGCGATTTTACGATGGAACAAAAATTGAAGCAGAGGATTTGCATAGAATTTTGTGTGAAACTTCAAATATCTGCAACCGAAACTTTTGAAATGCTTAATAAAGTATTTCCCAATGACTCTCCAAAGAGAAAAACTGTTTTTAATGACATTTTAGATTTAAAGCTGGCAGAATTTCCATTGAAGATGAACCTCGGTAAGGATGCCCAAAATGTGCAAAAAATCACCGATTTGATAAAAGAAAATCCTCGAACCACTTTGCTGGAGCTAGAGCAAGACACAGGCATCTCTAAAACAACGATTGGAAGGATCGTAACCAAAGATTTGAAGCTCAAAAAGACTCCTGCAAAATTCATCCCAAGATTCCTCACTAATGAGCAAAAACTGTGTCGGCTTGCAACCTGTGAGAACATGTTGGAAATGACAAGAACGGATCCGGAATGGAAAGACAAGATAATCACAGGCGACGAGACATGGGTCTATGACTATGAACCTGAAACCAAGCGTCAATATGCCGAGTGGAGAGGTCAGGGTGAGCCTAGACCAAAAAATCCAGGATATTGTAATCCAGAAACAAGGTGTTGCTGGTCGCTTTTTGGATAACAAGGGCATTGTTCATCACGAGTATCTTCCTGCAGGCAAAACGGTTATTAAGGAAATGTATTTGGACATTCTTCGCCATCTAAGGGAAGCGATTCGAAAAAAAAAAATGCCAGAAAAATGGCCTAATGGTGACTGGATCTTACACCATAACAATGCCCGCCCTCACACAGCGCACTTGGTGACGAGTTTTTTTGGCTAAAAACGGGACAGAAATCCTACCTCAACCACCCTATACCCCAGACATCGCACCAAATGACTTTTTCCTGTTCCCCAAACTTAAAGCAGTTCTAAAAGGAAGACATTTTGACACCAGGGATGACATAATAGAAAAATCGCTGTTGGCATTGAAGAGCATTCCAAAAGAGCTCTATAAAAACTGTTTCGACAATTTGGGGAAACGATGGCGCTGGTGCGTTGAAGCAAGGGGGGATTACTTTAAAAAGTTTTAATAATATTTTTAAAAAATATATCTTACCTTTTTTTTTTTATGAACCCAGTCCGGGAACTTATGGGACATACCTTGTAGTTATATACAAATACTAGCCGAGTGACCCGGGCAACGCCCAGGGTTTACCCAAAGGGCCTGCAGAGACTTTAAAAGTATAGATTGACCATGTTTTGATGTCCTGAACTATAGCCTATCATATAACAAACTGTAATTCGACACTATCAATAATTCGACACTTCCGATAATTCGACCGTTTTAAAAATCAAATTTACACAGTCGATTGTTGTTTAAATACAACCTTACCGGTAAAAAGGTATTACAGAGGCGATGACAGCCACTGAAAATGTACAAAATTTATGTATAGAGAAATGGGAGAATTTAGTGAATAAAGAAAAGTCCAAAATATAAATAATTGATAATAGTGTATTAACAAACAACTAATACAAAAAAAATCCTTTGAGGTAAGAAACTATAGACATTAGTAAAAAGTTTATGAAAATAAATCAGAAAAAAGAGGTTGTCAACTATATTGCAGAGGAGACTACTTATAAAAGGAATTAATCTAAAGGACTCATTAAAAATTAATTTCTATTTTTATTCATACATGGGTTCAACTTTATATGTATTTTGTCCAAAGTTCAAACACGTGAAAAAGCCGCATAGAGCTGTCCATGCGTATGTAGCAAGAACCCAAATATTATTTATAGTCATAGCAAAGCCAACTTTAGTGAAAACTGATGCCTCTTAAGAATGAAGGGAAGGCTGATATCTGAAGGAGCAAAATATATTTTTGGCACCAATACAGTGTGTCCAACATTGGTCCCGGTCAGTATTTGTGCTTTAACTTTACTTGTATGCCATCCAAAGTTCACACACGTGAAAAAGCCACATAGAGCTGTCCATGCATAAATGCAGGCTCTTGTAGCAAGAAACTCACTCTAGCAAAGGTTTGGCCTTAAGCCTTATTTATAGTCATAGGAAAAGCTAACCCTATTGGAAACTCTTGCCTCTTCAGAATGAAGGGAATATTGATATCTGAAGGAGCCAAAGATGTTTTGACACCAATACAGTGTGTCCAACATTGGCCCCTGTCAGTATTTGTACCTCAAGGACATGAGAGCACATGCACTGTATCACCATACATGTACCATTGTAAAGACCCTGCTTAAGATTAAAATTTCTCAGAAGCATAACAATAGCACCAACCTAGAGTATAACTGGTGTGGAGGCATTCTTCTGGGAGTAAGGCTATTGAAAAATTCAATAGGAAGTTATTAAGCTCCTCCACAATCTTACACTTCACACTGTTAACACTGAGGAAACACTGACTCGTGTTTGGTAAGCAATTTCAAGAAAGAAACTATAGGTATTGGTTGAAGAGTTTAAAAATATATATATTGAGTGAAAAAAAAAAGACACAAATCAGCAAATAAAATTGCAAACAATACTACTATATCACAGATAAGACAACATATAAAAGGAATGAATTCATTTAAATGACCTCATTAAAACTACATTTATAGTTTTATATATAAAATATAACCTCGATAATTCGACCATGTTTTGTTGTCCTTACCTACAGCCTATTATATAACAAATTTAATTTGACACTATTGATAATTCGACCATGTTTTGTTGTCCTGACCTACAGCCTATCATATAAAAAACTGTAATTAGACACTCTCGATAATTCGACCATGTTTTGTTGTCCTGACCTACAGCCTATCATATAAAAAAACTGTAATTCGACATTCTCGATAATTCGACCATGTTTTGTTGTCCTGACCTACAGCCTATCATATAAAAAACTGTAATTCAAGAGTTTAAAAATATATATTTTGAGTGAAAAAAAAAGACACAAATCAGCAAATAAAATTGCAAACAATACTACTATATCACAGATAAGACTACATATAAAAGGAATGAATTCATTTAAATGACCTCATTAAAACTACATTTATAGTTTTATATATACAATATAACCTCGATAATTCGACCATGTTTTGTTGTCCTTACCTACAAACTGTAATTCAAGAGTTTAAAAAAATATATTTTGAGTGGAAAAAAAAAAGACACAAATCGGCAAATAAAATTGCAAACAATACTACTATATCACAGATAAGACAACATATAAAAGGAATGAATTCATTTAAATGACCTCATTAAAATTACATTTATAGTTTTATATATACAATATAACCTCGATAATTCGACCATGTTTTGTTGTCCTGACCTACAGCCTATCATATAACAAACTGTAATTCAACACTATCGATAATTCGACCATTTTAAATTTCAACAATTGTTTGTTGCTCAAATATAACTTCACTGCTAAAAAGGTATTACAGAGAAAACTTCTGACATTGTAAATGTACAAAATGTATGTATAGAGCAGGGGAATAATAAATAAAGACCAAAATCAAATTAATTGATAATAAATAGATTATTGCAAAAAAAAAATACAAAAAATATTTTTTTCTCCTTTCTTATCTTCACTCAATCATATTAGAGTGTCAAGCTTGTAAAGCTTGAAATTAACAACCATCATGATTGGGTGAAGTAGAATGCGTCTGCCTTTGTCATCAAGACTGGGAGCACTACTCAGTGGCAGGCCACTGACTTAGCTCCAAAAGAATGTTACCCTGGATTAGGAGCCCTTACAAGGTACTATCAGCCGGGCCAGCTGAGCCCAGGTTTTTTTAGTGAGCTTGTTACTGCTCCCCCTCCTCCTTTTTCATCCTGGCTTGGGACCGGCAAAGGCGGAGTTTTTTTTCTTCCAGGTGAGAAACTTTAGGCATTGGTGAAAAGTGTAAATATATATTTTGGAAATGAAAAAAAAAAGGATAAAATAAATAAGAATATAAATTTACAAACTATATTTCAGAGGAGACGATTTATAATAGGAATTCATTTAAATGACCTCATTAAAAACTACATTTTATATATACTTGGGTTCAACTTTACATGTATGCTATCCAAAGTTCGCACACTTGAAAAAGTCATATAAAGTCGTCTGTGCGTAAACTCAGGCTTTTGTAGCAAAGGTTTGGCCTTGAGCCCTCTTTATAGTCATAGCAAAAAGCAACAATTGAGTACACAAATACAGCATCAGCCTATTTATGAGAAGAAAAAAAAAGACAGACACAAAAATGGAGCTAAATTCAAATGAAAAACTATAACAGATCAAGTAATGAAGCGAAAGTTGGTATCCGAAGGGGACAAAGATATTTCAGACATTATACAGTGTGTTCAACTTTGGGTACTGTCAGTATATGTGCTTCAAGGACATGAGAGCACATGCGCTAGAACACCATACCTGTTCCATCGCAAAGATCCTATAGGCATTGGTGAAAGTGTAAATAAATATTTTGGAAATGAAAAAAAATTGCAGATATGACAACATATTAAAGGAATAAATTCATTTAAAAGACCTCATTAAAAACAACAACTCTATTTTTTATATATACAATATAATCTAATTAATTCAACACACGATAATTCGACCATTTTTGATGTCTCGACCTACGGCCTATCATATGACAAACTAATTCGACACTTTCGATAATTCAACTATTTTGGAAATTCAAATTTCAACAGTTGATATTTGTCTAAAACCCCTATTATTAACAACATATTAGACTGCAGAGCGCAAAAATGTAGAAAACTGTATGTATATAATTGTATGCAAATAATTGTATGTATAGATCAATGAGTAAAATAATTTTTTTTTTGCTTATCCCTAGTACACGTGGTACAGGCCTTGATAATCATGGTGGGTAGAGTAGGCGACTGTTTTTACTGTAAGTACACCACATGTCTAAACATGTGAAAAGCAGTTCGACTTTGCATGTACAAATGTGCCAGAGCCCCGTTTGATTACTTGCGCTTGCTGGTGGGGTTGGACTTTTGCAAGAATCAGAAGCCATTGGAGCATTTTTTTTTTCAGAAAAAAGTGCCCAATGCGGGAATCGAACCCGGGTCGTAGCGGTCGAAAACCAACGGCTTAGACCATCCTTCCACCAACCCCCAGTAAAATAAGTAAATAAAAAGAAGACCAAAAATAAGTGATAATAGTTTATTGAATAACAAATAAAATAAAAAATCTTTCAGGTGAAAAATTATAGGCATTGGTAAAAAAGTAAACAAGAGAAATAGAAATTGGGGTTTTGTGTCTGCGGCGAGTCATATTAGCACGCCTAGAGGTTAGGGGAGTGAGTCTTCCACGGCCTTTTCGAGGCATGACAGAAGACGCTGAAAAAAAAAGGTAAAATAAGAACCAAGCAGAGGAAAACTATAAAACTGAAAGCCAGGACAGGCATAAAAAGAAAATTCCAAGCATGTGAGGAAACAATTGATGAAAAAAAAAAGGATTCCAAAAAAATACTGCAAAAAAGAAACCAGACACAAAAAGCAACAATTGAGTACACAAATACAGCATCAGCCTATTTATGAGAAGAAAAAAAAAAGACAGACACAAAAATGGAGCTAAATTCAAATGAAAAACTATAACAGATCAAGTAATCAAATCAGGCATTATGAAAGAAACTGCAAAAAAGAAAATCAGACACAAAAATGGAGCTAAATTCAAATGAAAACTATAACAGATCAAGTAATCAAATCAGGCATTATGAAAGATACTGCAAAAAAGAAAATCAGACACAAAAAATGGAGCTAAATTCAAATGAAAACTATAACAGATCAAGTAATCAAATCAGGCATTATGAAAGACACTGCAAAAAAGTAAATAAGACACAAAAATGGAGCTAAATTCAAATAAAAAACTATAACAAATTAATAAAAGAAAATAAGACCTAATCCAAATAATTTAATAAAAAAAAACGTCACACACTATTAAATTATTTGGATTAGGTCTTATTAATGAGAAAAAAAAAGATGCCAAAGAGAGATGAAAAGATGCCAAAAAAGATAACCAGATACAAAAATTGTGCTAAATTCAAATGAAAAACTATAACAAACACTTATAAAAGAGAATTATTATAGAATAAAAGTAATAATTCAATTTACAATTCGAAAAATAATATAACCTCAGCCTATTTATGAGAAAAAAAACGTTGCCAAAGACATTAGGAAAGATACTGCAAATAGAAAACATACACAAAAATTGAGCTCTATTTAAATGAAAAACTATAACAAAGTACTTACAAATTATAATCATAATCAAATGTATATATATATCAAATATATATTATAAATTAGTAAAAGGTAATAAGACAAAAGAACGCATTTCAAAACAAAGGAATTGATGATAAATGCAAAAAATCTACGATTGTAAAATAGATTAAATTAAAAAATAAAAATAACTGTTAACATTAGGAAAATAAAAATAGGCCTATCATACGAAGAAAAAAATAACGAAAATTTTGGTATATAGATCGTTATGTGTAGTTCAGAATCTTCGGAGGAGATAGCTCAGGACTTTACAATGGAAAACTCTGTTACCGTATTATCTATATAGATGATTATTTTAGAATTAATATTTAGAGAGAAAGTGAAATATTATCAATGAATTCTCTCCTATATATTTTAAGAAAAATCTCACCTTTAGAAAATTTGTTAAATCACTGAACAATGATATTGTCTGATGCACTAGCGCGCCATCTGTTATCAAAATTCGAAACTATTTTAGACGCGTAAGATTCTTTTTGAAATTAAACAATTTCTACTGCCCTTAGTGCAATGGAGAAATTAATAGGAGGGCCTGGCTCATCAGTAGTGAACCCTCAAGCGGTTTCACCAGTTTAAATTACCATACAGCCAACAACCCCATATGTCCATAGTTCACCTAAAATACCCATTCCAAGAATCTAGCAACAGTATCACTATAAAAAGAAGATCGAAAAATGCAATATAACAGCGGTATGGTAGATTAAACTGGCGAAACCGCTGGGAGGGTTCACCACTGATGAGCGAGGCCCTCCCATTAATTTTTCCATTGCAGTAAGGGCAGTAGAAATTGGTTAATTTCAAAAAGAATCTTTAATGACATTGTCTTTTAAAATTACAAGATATTTCCTCAAATGAGTTTCTTTTTATTACAAAACTCTAGCTTTCAAGTGATAATCGCTCTTCAACGGGCTTAATAAAACATCGACTATATCTTACATGAAATATTTACAAATACAAACGCCCAGAGTGTGGCTATTTACAAATACAAATTATAAATACAAATGAAACTCAATTGTGAGAAAATAATTCGTAATTTTTAAAAGTTTTTCACAATTACATCATGAATAGACATTGCCATTTGATCGATTATTTTTTACAGAAGAATACACATACCATGGTGAATATTGAAATAATATATATACATATATATTACCAGTTACAAACAAGACCTGCTATATCCGATCTGGATAATTGCGCGTGAAACTATTTACAATAATTGTAGTAGAGTAGGTAACAGAATAATCAAAAAGAAAATAAACAATTAAGAAAAAGAGCATTAAATAAACATATACATTAAATAAATAAGCAACAACATAAGCAAATAGAAGAAATCGCAAGGTAGTTATTTACAGTATGTTAAGCAATGATGGAAGTTGATGAAGTTATCTGTAATAATTAGTGGAGAGAGAAAGTTGATTAAGTTGAGCTATTTACAATGGGTATATATACATTCTAATATTCATTTATTAAAAAATATAATTTAATAATAAAATATATGATTTAGTTAAAGTGAAAATATAATCAAAAGTGTTAATAAGAATATGGGATATATGCAAAAAAGGAAGGAAGGTAAAAATGGAAATATATATTTACATAACCCAGGCGAAAGTTATGAGCGGTCAAACGTCTGACAAGAAGGATCGTAAATATTGAGACCTTTCAATATCATGGCCCAGTGGCTCATCAATTCTCTATTGTAGCTGGGTGATTAATATCAGCTCCGTGTTGGGCCTAATTGTGCTCTCCCGTATTTATAGCGTCTGAATAATGGTCCATTGTTGGATGATTGTTGGGACCATTGTTGGAAAATCCCTGTCGTTTGACATGATTGGTTGCTAAGATTAAATTTGTATTGAGGAAAATAGAATATTGGGTTTATACACCTTTATTATTTAATATATAGGTTTTTAACTTTTAATTAGACAATTTTAATTTATATTTAGACATTTTTCATTTTAATTTAGACACTTTCATTTTTATTTAGACATTTTATATTTTAATTTAGACACTTTTCATTTTAATTTAGACATTTTTCATTTTAATTTAGACATTTTTCATTTTAATTTAGACATTTTTTTTATTTTAATTTAGACATTTTTCATTTTAATTTAGACATTTTTTTAATTTTAATTTAGACATTTTTCATTTTAATTTAGACACCTGGACTTTTTATAGAATAGTCGATGTGTCTAAAATTAAATGAAAAATGTTTAAATTAAAATAAAAAGTGTCTAATTAAAATTGAAAATGTCTAAATATGAATGAAAGTGTCTAATTAAAAGTTAAAACCCTATATATAAATACACAAGATTGATATTGTAACGTTTCCTATTTAGAAATAAAAGGAATAGACACGATACTTTGTGTTTTAATATTTTATTTAATTATACAACGAGGTTAACTATAATATATAAACAAAAATATATATGCAAAATTACAGAAAGAAAGTATAGTGTTACCGATGCCTAACTATGAAGAAAAATCAAAGAATAATCATAAATTTTACATAAAAATAAATACAAAGCATGTTAAAGATATGACAATATATTATGTACATCTCAATAATAGTATTTATTTCTATTATTCTATTTTTTTATTCTTATATTATATATAGAGAATTTTAAAATATAAAAATATAAACGAAAGCAATTCGTTTCTTTATTTGTGAAAAGTATAAGCTTTTGGATCTTTAGAATCCTTCTAAAAGCAGAGCTATGGAAGGTTTATAAAGATCCGTAAATTGTACTTTTTAAGAATAGACAAACGCATTTTTACCGTTTATATTTTTATATTTTATAGTAATTTTATATTTTAATAGAAAGTTTTATTAACAATCTACATTTATATTCATGATAAAATTGTGAAAAAGTATTATAATTACAATTATATTCTCACAATGAGTATCTTTTTTATTTAAAAAACGCTAGCTTTCAAGTGCTAATCGCTCTTCAACGGGCTTACAAAAATATCGACTTGATCCCACCAGAAATATTAACAAAAATAGCTATAGCTATTGAAATAGATATATTCCATAAAATATTTAAAATAGTTAAATTACAAACAAATTTAAAATTTTCAGTTATAAATAAATATCCACGCGGGGCGCGTTTGTTTTTTGTAAATATTTCTGGTGGGATCAAGCCGATATTATTGTAAGCCCGTTGAAGAGCGATTAACGCTTGAAAGCTAGCGTTTTTAAATAAAAAAGATACTCATTGTGAGAATATAATTGTAATTATAAATCTACATTTATAATTTCACAATCACTAGTGAATATTGAATTATATTTTGAGGAATGTTTTCATAATATTGTATCGAAGAAATATAATTTATATTTTATAATTTAATTTAATTATTCAATGAAAATATTTGGAAACAGATTTATTATTTGTAAAATCATCATTTAGTTGTCTAGCTTGTTTGTTCAAGATTCTCTAGCTGTAGATAGTTTGGTTGTTAATAATTTGTTGACTAGTCGTGGTGACGTCATCAATAAATACTTTCACATCTTCAGATATACAAAGACTTGATTTCTACGTTACAGAATATTACTCTTAAAATACAATATAACACGGCTGATGATTGTAAAACGAAAATTGAAATTATACCGCGAATGTTTCTTTTATAAAAATCGAAATTTATTTTCAAAGAGAAATAGCGACATTTCTAACTTTGAGGATGAGGTATGGAAAGGTGAAACATGAAGAGTAATGGCGAACGGAAAAATAAAAAGTGTCCAGGGGCGGGAATCGAACCCACACCCTTCTGCTTACCGGGCAGGTGCCTTGTCCACTCGGCTACCCTGGACGTATTTTTCCGTTCGTAACTAATACTTAAAGTAACATTTAAAATACAATATAACACGGCTGATGATTGTAAAACGAAAATTGAAATTATACCGCGAATGTTTCTTTTATAAAAATCGAAATTTTAGAATATTACTCTATTTACATAACCTCAGTACTAATTTAGACTATAATTTATTGATGCTGTGTTGAGATAAGTTTTTATACAGAAAAACACTTTGGTATAATTTGAGAAAGATTGGATTTCAGCCCCAACTATAATGGTAAATAAATCATATTTGGGTAAATAATTTATTTTTCATTTCCCATAAGCCTTTTATATAAATTATTATAATTATATATGCAAATTTACTCGATTGATGGCATTAAATTTATGAATATATTAATATAGAAGAATATTTTTCTTCTAACTTTTTCTAGAGTTATGAAAAAGGCATCTCCTTATCCTGAAACTGAAAGTTGCTGATGTCTTGCGTTATCTATCGGAATAAATATCAACTATTCTCGTTGATTTTTAATTATTCCAGAATTGGCCAAATACCCATTCTTGATTAATCAAGAAAAGCTAACCACGGACCATGATATTTATTCCGATAGATGGCGCAAGCCATCAGTAATTTTCATTTACACAATAAGGAGATGCCTTTTTCATAATTTATGCACCTTATCCCAGTACAATATCACATTTGTACTATTTTTTCACATTTTTCTAGAGTGCTTATTTGCAATTCTTTCTATATGAATAAATCTGATTACGCTGGATATTAAAACTAGCCAAACGATTAAGTTTTTTTCAAAACAAAGCAGACGATAATTTTAGGCAATGAAATCAGTATTTATAACAGATTTCTCTAATGCAAATTCGCACACATTTTAAAATTATTTCTATTATATACAAAACATCGTTTATTGGTACAAAAATTCTAAAAATCAATTCAAAATGGTTGAATTTTTATTCATCCATTGAAATATATGAAAATTTCTACTCGATTTCAGGAAAGAATTGAATAGAAAAACATTTTCAAATTAGATTTGAAACTGTTTTCATATCAAATTTTTCAACATAAGATATCGTGAACAGAAACTTTCTTAGAATATCTTGAATTTTTCAGGAGAAATTTTAATATGGTGTGTGGTATTTCGTTGTGAAGGAGAGATATTAAGAATTTAATATATATATATTAGCGTGATAGAGGTTGTATATTTATGTCAAATTTATATTCGCATAATACCTTATTTTTATTATATATATATATTATAAAAAGAATGAGATTTTCTGTTGATTTTTATTATCTTGAGGATTATGCTATGGAATTGCAGTCGTGGTTAAAATTTTGAAAGTATAATAAAAATATTAAAGATTAGAAACAGCTTTAATTGAGCTTATGGAATATAGAAAACATAATTTGAGAAAGGTATGCCTGACTTAAGGTGTAAGAATCTAAAAAAAAAAAAACTTATTTACATAATGTACAAAAGATTTGAGCCGGCCATCGGGAAACAACAACAATGAGTTTTTATAGGGGAAGCGTTTACCTCTGGCGGTCGATTTAGCAGAGTATTTGAATCTATGAAATATAATTTTAAATAAAATAATATTTTAATATAACATATATATAAGAAGAATTATATATAATTTATATGAAAGATAGTTGGTATTATAGAATGAATAATGATAATTAAAAACAAATTATAAAAATATTACTTTTTGAGGCATCAAAAAGGTTTTATATTTTGTGTAACAACATAGGGTTATAACAAGTTCACGCTGTAGCATCAGCTGTTACGCGTCATAGAAGCAGAACATAGGGAAAAAAAGAATTGAAGGTACACATATCCCCCGATTTACACGGTAGATACGTTCCTGAGAAAAACGTGTAAATCGGGGGATAGGTGTACACAGAAATAAAAATAAAATGGATTGACAGGTTAAAATATGTAGTCAGCACATAAGCTCGGGATTCCTCGTGAGATGTGTACACAGCGCATGTGTTCAATCACAGTAGAATTTAGTATAGTGCGATAAAAACAAAAAAAAAAAACTTATTTGGGAAACCGTGTAAAAACGAAAACGTGTTAAACAAATACCGTGTAAATGACGGGATAGGTGTATTAGGATAATAAAAAGAGCAAAGACAGAATTATTATTATATAAAGTAAAATAAAAATGGCATATCCTGACCAGGAGCACATGTGCTTTACAGAAGGCAGAGCGCCATCTGGTGGAACAGAAATCAACTAAAAAATGATTTAGCCTGTTCCCTGATAACCCAATTTCTTGATAAATCAAGAAAAGCTATCCACGAAGTTTGGCCTTAAATACCCATTTCTTGGTTTCTCAAGAAGCCACTGGGACCAAAAATATTTTTGGTCGCAGTGGTACAGCCTACTCCACGCTGACGTGCGCCAACAGCGCGAAACGCGTTCGTGGATAGCTTTTCTTGATTTATCAAGAAATTGGGTTATCAGGGAACAGGCTAAATCAATGTTTAGTTGATTTCTGTTCCACCAGATGGCGTTCTGCCTTCGGTAAAGCACATGTGTTCCTGGTCAGGATATGCCTTTTTTTATTTTAAATATCAACACCTGACCTTTTTATTATTTATTTTTTCTATTGTTTTTTTCATATAATAAGGTATTATGCGAATATATATTTGATAAAAATTTACGACCTCTATCACGCTAATGAGGTCCATGAACCCGAGACGCGTACATACTTGGCTTTCTTTCTTTATATTTCAACAAACCTCATTGTTGACATTGATATTCTGTAATACCTTGAAAATGGTTGGCGTTCAGCCAACTGATATATTGGAAAATAAATATTTTGATCCAATATATGTCTTTTTAATTAAATATATATTTATGGATTGCTCTATTTACAAATATATATATAAATGTTATGAATATTTTTTGTTGTTGTTAGATAAGGCTTGATAAGACAAAGGATCGATAAGATAAAGGGTTGAGGTGCAGTCGTGATAAAAAAAAAGATAATTATTTACCGTCAAGTAGTTTTTATTTTCAATTACTTGAGGAAATATTACACATTAGTTATTTTCACATTATATAGAATTTATAAAGTTAATCTTATATTAGTGATTTAAAAGGATATATATGTTAACTACGCATATTTACAACAAAACTGAAAGTCTTTCTAAAAACGATTATAACAAAAGTCAAATTATCAATGAATAAAATAAAATATATATATTTTTTAAATATAGAAATATTTGAGTTTTTATATTATATAATAATATATCTATATATATAAAAATGAATGTTTGTATGTTTGTTTGTATGTCCGGTATACAAATTCGCAGTAGTTCACTAATTCAAACCAAAATTTCCATACATAGGTAAAAAATACGGGGAAGACGATAGGCTATTTTAAAAAATATATAAATCAATTATTAAAACTATATATATTTAGTCAGAAAATGATAATGACGATATTGCTGTATCATGTTTGATTATCAGATACAAAATTATATCGGGAAAAATTCCAAAAAGCAGAGACCACGGGTGAAACCAGTTCATTATTTTGTACGCAGGAACAAAATTCTAACAGAAAAACATTCATTCGAGCAGAAAACAAAAGCCAGATCATCTTTCTATAAAAATATCGCTTCTCAGACACAAAGTTTGGAGCGGGACGTTTCACAAGAATGACATCCACGGCGCCAATTTATAATTGTAATAAATAGTATTTGAATGAAAACATTTAATCGGGTAAAACCCGGGCGTTGCCCGGGTCATTCGGCTAGTATATAAATATATATATAGAAAGGATCAGGTGTTGATATTAAAAATAAAAAATCCTCATGTGTGAATGGTCAGAATACGCTTTTTTGATATAAAAAAGAGGCACCGCTCCCTTTAAAAAATGTATTAAAACAATGCATTTAGTTTATCACTTCAGTATAAAACGCAATGGTGATAATAAAAAATAAGCTTCCACACCCGTTTTGATAAATTCAGACATTACGTTTTGTACAAAGATCTGAACCAAATGCATTGTTTTAAAGCATTTTCAAAAAAGACTTACTTATTAATATATGTATGCATCTTTTTTGTTCTGTTTTAAATTTTAAGGAAAGAGATGTAATAAAATATAAATGCTTTAAATAGATTTGACCATTGACCAATGTTATTATTGTTTTTTTAAATATGTAACTTAAGTTTTTAGAAGATATATAATTTCTGGTATGTTGCAATTTGTTAATTAAATAAATAAAATAAATCTTTTATAGAGATACACATTCACAAAAGCCTTTATTAGGGACTTGCCCCATACAGATTATCCCAATTGGGTAAGGTAATAATCATCTTGTGTTATTTACATAGAAATTGAACTGGCTTTACTCTTCATCTCAAAGTCATTCACTTGTTGACTGGTCCTTACATAATGATGATCTAAAAATATTTATAATAAGCTATTGCCTTAGATTTGTTTGCTGATATTTTTGAAAGCAATACGTAGGGTGAAATGTTGGTACATTTAATTTGTTGATACAGGGCCTTCCTCTCTTCATCAAGGGATGTACAATTAAGCAGGTAATGGAGGAGTTCTTCAGTAATTCCCTTGTCACACAGTGTGCATATTAAGTTTTGGTCTCAAACGTCAGAACGTGTTTTTTTTTGAGACTAAATAGTATTCTCGATTGAGCTATACATCGTTTGACTGGTAAAGGGAAATCATCGGTTAGGTAGCATTCTGTTTCTATTGACGTAGGGAAATTTTTATTATGTGGATAAAGTTTTGAATTTCTTCTTTCATGGAGATATATCTTCTTCAATAAAATAATAAAACAAAACATATTACAATATCTAAAAGAATTAATATTACATGGACACGAAATCTTAAAAGTATATCTAAATAAGATTTTTTAAATATTTCCAAAAGATAATTATAAATGAGATTTAAAAAAGAAACTTTTTAAAGTTTCGCGTATTTATTTATAAGTGGATTTATATTTTAAACATTTTTTAAAATAAAAAAATAATTTGTATATAGAATAGAGCTGTCGAATTCAAAATGTAAAGTTTGCAATAAGTAGAAGAAATCTCGTTATCTATGTAAATTTAAATGTAAAATAGGTTTTTAAAAAAAAAAGCAGAAGGAAATGACGAAGTGGACTATTCTCCTGGGACAGTAATTATCTAATGGGATCGTCTGGTAGGAAAATAGATGAGGTCATTACATCGGCTGCTACCTCATGAAAGTTAATTACAGTACCTGTGAACGGTTTAAAAATTAATATATAAAAAAACTTTAAAACCCTTGGGGGAGGATACAAAAATTAAAGCCTTGTGTTTTTTTTTTTTTCAAATTAAAAAAAAAAATGGTGTGAGTTTTTTATATAATCGTCTGCTATAAATTATTGAGAAAGAGTTTTGGCGGGAAAAATCGTTAAATTTGATATGAATTATTTGTGCGAGAAAATAATAAATTAAAATGAAAATAGAAATAATTTTAATTAGAATATGGTTATAAATATCTTTATTGTATATTATTTTTAATTAAAAGGTTGTCCCAAAAGTTCGTAAACACTTGCAAAAAATTGAAATACCAATATTATTCGCCGCTATGTATAATGTCTTTGTATTATGTATAAAGTAATTGTATTATGTATTATTATGTATTCGCCGTAATAATATTATTCGCCGTTATGTATAATGTCTTTGTATTATGTATAAAGTAATTGCATTATTATGTATTCGCCGTAATAATATTTTTCGCCAAGTAATAAGGAAAACGTTTTAAGAAAAACACGAACTTTTGGACAACCTTTATAATAAATTTATGTATGTTTGAAATTGGCCGCCATTTTAAAACTTGTTTATTTCTAAATAACTTATTTGATTATTAGTAAAACAATTCTCTATTTAATAAACACATAAGATATACTTATAAATTGTTGTTTAATGATTTTAAAGTACACCTATCCCCCGATTTACACGGTACTTGTTTTACACGTTTTCGCTTTTACACGGTTTTCCAAATAAGTTTTTTTTTGTTGTTTTTATCGAACTATACTAAATGCTACTGTGATTGAACACATGCGCTGTGTACACATCTCACGAGGAATCCCGAGCTTATGTGCTGACTACATATTTTAACCTGTCAATGCATTTTATTTTTATTTCTGTGTACACCTATCCCCCGATTTACACGTTTTTCTCAGGAACGTATCTACCGTGTTATTTTTCTCTCTAACCTAAAAATAGAGGTTGTCTGGCCAGCATTCATATTTCTGTGAAAAATAGACACTTCGGCCAGTTAGAGTTTTTTATTTTCTCAACGTTTCGACAAAAAATATTTTGTCTTCGTCAGGAGAAATAAATAAAAATAAAGCATTTGGCAAGGCGTTAAAAATTGTTCTAAGGTTACAAGGGCGTTCTCACTTGATTTTTTTAAATTTAGTACAACATCTAAAGCACGAGTCAAAAACAAATAAATATTAAACTCGTCAAAGACTATGATCCTATAAATAAATAAATATATCAAAATTCGAAACTATTTTAAAGGCGTAAGCTTCTTTTTAAAATTAAACAATTTCTACTGCTTTTACTGCAATGGAAAAAAATTAATGGGAGGGCCTGGCTCATCAGTGGTGAACCCTTCCAGCGGTTTCGCCAGTTTAATCTACCATACCGCTGTTATATGGCATTTTTGGAACTTCCTTTTATAGTGATACTGTTGGTAGACTCTTTTTTTTTCCATTGAAGTAAGGGCAGTAGAGAGAAATAGTTTAATTTCAAAAATAATCTTACGCCTTTAAAATAGTTTAGAATTTTGATAACAGATGGCGCGCTAGTGTATAAAAATGAATGTTTGTATGTTTGTTTGTATGTCCGGTATACAAATTCGCAGTAGTTCACTAATTCAAACCAAAATTTCCATACATAGGTAAAAAAATACGGGGAAGAAGATAGGCTATTTTAAAAAATATATAAATCAATTATTAAAACTATATATTCAAATTATTCTACTTAACTCACGAACAGCGCCCTCTATCAAAGATTAGATTAAATTATGCTGATGCAAACAAATAGATAATGCTAATAACAAACAATTATAAAAAAAATCTTATCTAAATATATATCACTCGGGTAGATATGCATACGGGTCAATCCCGGGGCGAAGCCCGGGTCACCCGTCTAGCATAATAATAAAATTAAAATAAATAAATAAAGTAATATCATGATAACAATCATAAATATTACATATTATATTTTATAAATATCTATTATATACAAAGATGTGTTTACTATAGCTGGTCAAAGTGTTTATTTTTCACACAAAGATTCTCTTTCTAAGTTACGACAATTTTTTTCCAAAACCAAAACTAAAACTTTCAGTGTTGCTAACCCTTTATTACATTTTTCTTCAAAACTTAATGGAATGTTTATACAGTATGTGGTTAATGGAATTCTAGCTACAAAGTTTTGTGTAGAAATTTTTCTGAAAATGTGTTTTCTCCCCAAAAATCTTTTGTGGTTTGTTTTGTGAAAATTTAATGGTTTAGGTTAGACACAATAATATATACAGATTCCATTCCAAACACAATATTGTTTTTCTTTTTATGGATGAGTAACCTTTTTATTAGGTTTCTAATACAAATTTTCTTTAGAAATAGCATTGAAACTTTAATATATATTTTTGAAAATAGAACAATACATAATTAAAAAGGCATATATTAGATCAAAATATAATTTATTTTACCAATATTTCAGTTGGCTGAACGCCAACCTTTATCAATTATATATTAATATGTTATAATACCTTGATAAAGGTTGGTGTTCAGCCAACTGAAATATTGGTAAAATAAATTATATTTTTATATAATACACCAATACCTCGCTTTGCGTCGTTTCGTTTTGCGTTTTTTTCGGAGTTGCGTCGCTGCTTAATTTTTACTGATTTTCACTGTGCGTCGTTAGATTTTCGAAGTTGCGTTGTTTTGGATTCGAGTCTATAATTTAAAAAAAAAAACTAAAATATGCCAACACCTTTGTTTTTGATTGCGCCTTCACATATTTTCACTTTGCGTCGTGTTTTTTTGGAACGTAAACCCGACGCAAAGCGAGGTATGGGTGTATATGCCTTTTTAATTAAAACTTTAATATATTGGGGACAATTCTTAATGAGGTTTTATATAAATTTATAATAAAATATTAACGATTTGCGTGTCTTTTTTAATATATAAAAGAAAGATACCGAAAACAAAGACGCCCTTTTACAAACCTTTCAAAGATATAAGATAAAATATATTGTAACGTTTTTAAATTAAATATTAAATGTTTTACAATTGTTAATTTATGTTTGTTGTTGTTTTATAATAATGATGCAAATTACATTGATGTTGTTTATTATCGTTTTATTAATACATTGTATGTGATGATGATAACAAATGACTTTTTAATTTAATATACAAAAATCAGTGAAAATAAAATCTATATTAATAAAATGCAAAATTCATAAGTGTACATCACTAAAAACTTTCGTTATAATGCATCAATTTCAACCAAATTTTCAACATTTATGTAAAACGAGATGGAGCAGGTTTTGCTTAACATCAAAATATTTTTCCCTAAAATTAACATGCGTAACTTCGCTGTTATCGATTAAATACAAAAAAAAAATCAACAGAGTTAATTTTATTTATATATAAATACAAAATTAAATTTCAACAGAGTTAATTTTTTTACATACTAGCTAATAATCTCAATCTAAAAAAATATTCAAAACAAGCAATTTTAAGATAACACCATATGTAAAACAATCGGCCAAGAAAACAAATAACGTGTAATATATATAATATAATATATCTATATTAATAAAATGCAAATTTCATAAGTGTACATCACTAAAAACTTTCGTTACAATGCATCAATTTCAACCAAATTTTCAACATTTATGTAAAACGAGATGGAGCAGGTTTTGCTTAACATCAAAATATTTTTCCCTAACATTAACATGCGTAACTTCGCTGTTATCGATTAAATACAAAAAAAAAAAAATCAACAGAGTTAATTTTATTTATATATAAATACAAAATTAAATTTCAACAGAGTTAATTTTTTTACATACTAGCTAATAATCTCAATCTAAAAAAATATTCAAAACAAGCAATTTTAAGATAACACCATATGTAAAACAGTCGGCCAAGAAAACAAATAACGTGTAATATATATATAATATAATATATAATGTATATAATAAAATCTTAAATATTATTTATCAAAAGTAAGATTATCTCAGGATGACACGGCAATTTATTTGAGACAAGAATAATGATACAATTCCAAGGCGAAGATACTATTCCTTTAACTTCCAATTACCGAGGGAACCAATTAATATTGATTTTATTCAACTTATCGAGTATTTTTCAAGGGACCGGAAAAAAATGTTCACTAGATAAAACGATGATTTTGTAATGTAGAAAATTAGGAAAGACAAAATTCAGGATGACACGGCACACAGGGACCGGGAAAAAATGTTCACTTTATCGAGAGATTCAAATTTACAAGTTTCAAATTATCAAAATATATCTTCTTTTTTAAATATGTTTATAGAGAATTGTTTTAACAAATGTTCGTTAGACAAACCTTTACTCGGGTAAAAACCCGGGCGAAGCCGGGCACATCCGCTAGTTAATTATAAAATTCACAAACGTGACAATATGCAATTTATAAAATATAATATTTTATATCTATGAATAACCAATATTTCTTCTTATAGCTTTGATAAGTTAATAGAAGGGTGTCTTTGTTAGAAATCTCGCTTTTTAACAATGAAAAAGCTATTCTCAAATCTCATTAATTTTTATATTATAACTTTCTATAACATTTCAATAGATTAATCTAAAATTTTCAAGAGAATTCGATTTTTTTTTCTATTTTGTAGGATGATAGGAAAGATTAGCATCTATTCTGGTTAAATAAGAATTGTAGAAAGTATATTTTATTATATCTCCAGTATACGTGAGATGGAGCAACTCTTCAGACATCTCTAGACATAAAACAAGACCATTCTGTGCGAATTCCTCAACATGGCAATTGAGCATGTTGGTAACAATAACTCCATTATGGCCAAGGACCTATCCGGACTCAGGGCGGCTTGTAGCTCTTGATGTAATCCAGACGTCCCTCGGGGAAGTCTTCGAGTTTGATGTCATGTATATATGTTATATTAAAATATTTTATTTAAAATTATGTTATATTAAAGTATTATTTTATTAAAAATTATATTTCATCTCGATTCAAATACTCTGTTAAATCGATCGCCAGAGGTCACGCTTTCCCTATAAATACTCATTGTTGTTTTTTCCCGATGGCCGGCTCAAACCTTTTGTACATTATGTAAATAATCTTTTGTTTTTCTTATTCTACTCGCCTTAAGCCAGGCATTGCTTCTATCAAATTGTTTTTTTATGTATTCCTTTAACTCAATTAAATTACTGATCAAAACTATTTTTTATTATCATACTTTAAAGATTTGAACCACGACTGCATTACCATAATCATCAACATGATCTAAATTCAAGCAGAAAATCTCCATTCTTTCTTTATTTATAACATATATATATAATTTATAATGCTTATAGCTGTAATCTTGTAACTTTGTTTTGATGTTGACTGGAAGTGTATAAAGTATGTTTCAATCAATCAAGTATACGTGATACAAGCTATGATAATCATGGTGGGTGGTAGTTGATGATTGATTTTTACTGTAAGTGCAACACATATCTACACATTTGGAAGGCAGTTTGAATTTTGCACTTACAAATATGCCAAAGATCCGTTTGGTTTCTTATACTCTATGAGGGACTGTAATATTTGAAGAATAGGAGGTTCATTAGAGCAATACAGTATTCAGAAAAAAAGTGCCTAGTGCGGTATTCTATCCTATTTCGTGGCTCTTGAAATCCGACAGTTCATACTACTCTTCCACCGAAGAAGAAAACACAAGTACCATTTTTGTTTCATTAAAATCTTCCCAAAAAGAAAAAGAAAATACATTTTTATCATTGTAGAACGAGGTTTGACAATTTTGCCGCAAATGTTTCTTATGAACGAAAAATCGTAGTTTATTTTAAGGAGAAATAACGATTATTTCTAACCTTAGGGATGAAGTATGAAAGGATGAATTGTGAAGAGTAATGATAAACGGAAAAATAAAGTTTCCAGGGATGGGAATCGAACCCATAGTGTTCCGCTTACCGCAGATCCCTAAGGATAGAAATAATCGTTATTTCTCCTTAAAATAAATTATGATTTTTCATTCAAAAGAAACATTTGCGGCTAAATTGTCAAACCTCGTTCTACAATCATAAGCCGCATTATATTGTATTATAAATTAACTAAATATAATATTTAATAGCGGAAAAATATGTCCAGGGTAGCCTAGTAGACATGGCCACTGCCCGGTAAGCGGAACACTTCGGGTTCGTTTTCCATCCCTGGACACTTTATTTTTCCGTTTATCATTACTATTCACAATTCATCCTTTCAAACTTCATCCCTAAGGATAGAAATAGTCGTTATTTCACCTTAAAATAAATTTCGATTTTTCATTCAAAAGAAACATTTCGGGCAAAATTGTTAAACCTCGTTCTACAATCATAAGCTGCATTATTTTGTATTATCATTTTTATCATTATTTTAATATTCTAATCTCTCTATTTTATTTATTATTTTTCCCCTCAATCTATAGAGGGTAAAGGCAATGGCTCTTTTTTTTTGCTCCCTTAATCCACGGATGGGGCAAAGGCAATGGTGTTTATCCATGCAAGTTCTGCAGACGAAACTACCAAGAAGCAATTGAAGAGACCAAGTAGAGAGTCCAGATGTTTCCACGTCGTCTGGTGCCATAATTGCTGGTCGGCCATTAGCGTCTGCTGGGAATTTCACCCCCCACATCCCTATAATCGTCTGAGAAAGGATAGACTTCTTGCCATGTTCTTGATGGCCTACATCTTCTCAAAAAAGGTTTCTAATTTATTTTTACTACAGTTCAACTTTTATAATTCGAAGCCCAAGGAACTAAAAAAATAATTCAAATTATCCAAAAATTCAAATTATAAACGTTTTAAATAAAAGGTTTAAAAATCTAAGATGACCAAAAGATAAATATTCGAATGTTTGACTATAATTTTTACTCCTGAAAAAGTATATTTTTTATTAAAATATAGACGAACATAAAACTCATGAAATTATTGTTATAAATAGTTATGTATAGATCCAAGATGTGTCTCATTTATATAAAAAGTTATGAAATTCTACACTGATTATAAATAAAGTCTAACTTAAATAATTATCGAAGCCCAAGAGACCAAAAAAAAAATCGAATTATCCAAAAATTCAAATTAAAAACCTTTTGAATAAAAGGCTTCAAAGTCTAGGAACAAAGATAAATATGTGAATTAAAGACGTTGGACTTTCCAAGTTTTACTGTACTTAGTTAACTTATTGCTATCTTATTTATAAATATATATTAGATTTTACATTCATTAGGTAAATTATACATCATTTTGTTTAATTAAAAATACATATATTGGATCAAAATATCATTTATTTTACCAATATTTCAGTTGGCTGAACGCCAACCTTTATCAAGGTATTATAACATATTTAATGTGTGTCAACAACAAACTCAGCGCCACATAATTGGCGTTAAGCCAACTGAAATATTGGTAAAAAAATGATATTTTGATCCAATATATGTCTTTTTATTGAAGATTTATTTATAGATTGCTCTATTTTCAAAAACAACATTTTGTGTGTATAATGCTTTAGATACAAACCTTTTTAGATTCTTTATTTATAAAGTTTCAGTATGACACGTTATCACCTTTTTAAGAAATATCATATCTTACAATGTTCAAATTTTCGTCGATTAATGATGGTATTTGACATTGAAAAGACAAGAGAAAGAGATTGAAAATAATTTATTACAGTGTCCATATAAGGTTAATTATAAAAACAATGAATATGTGGAGGCCGAGAGACTCCTTTCCAGCCTGCTGGGATGACAGACCACTGCAAATATACAAGCAGGGCCTGGAAATAGTACTGATGGCCACCGCTTTGTGGGGCGGCAGATCACCAGGGAGGTCAATAAGAACCGAATAGACATTCTAGGGTGTTGTCCTTTTGTCTTCCTCTAAAAATGTAGCTAATAAGTAATACCAAAAAAACACTAACTTTGAAATACTTTCTGAACCATCGCTGGACAAATGAATCAACACACCACAAATACATAGGAAATATAGATGAATAAATATAAATATTGATAAATATACAAATATATTGTAGAAATGACATTTGACAATTATCCTCAAATGTTTCTTTTGAACGAAAAATCGAAGTTTATTTTAAAGAGAAATAACGTTATTTCTAACCTTAGGGATGAAGTATGAAACGATGAATTGTGAAGAGTAATGATAAACGGAAAAATAAAATGTCCAGGGATTCTTTCATACTTCATTCCTAAGGTTAGAAATAATCGTTATTTCTCCTTAAAATAAATTTCGATTTTTCGTTCAAACGAAACACATGCGAGATAATTTTCAAATGTCGTTCTACATTCAGTACTTTTGTCTGAAGATGGTAACAATGCTGTTACCGAAACGTCACACATTATTTATTTATTTGGATTTGGTCTTATTACCTTGTGTTTATAATCTATAATCCAAATTGTGCCTTATCATAAAGAATAAAAAGTTAAAGAAAGAAAAAATTCAATGATAAATATGATGAGTGAAAGCAATAGTTGAATCTGAGTACCCTGCCATTGATCGGCAAACATGGCTGCTCAAGAATTTAATTACACCGTTTAATTACAGGCCAAGTGATGATGATATTGCTGAGTGGCAGGATTCTTTACTTCGTCTTCTGCCTCACTAAATTTATGACTTCACAGCCATCAACTTTCTTCATCAACTGTCTTCTGCTATTTCTTTATTAATTTCTCTATTCACATTTTTCTATGTGAAAAAAAATAAAAAAATAAAAATAAAGTTGTCCCTAGTACCTTTGCGTCCTTTTTCTTGCAGCGTGAAGGGGGGCTTTGTCGTCGTATTGTCGTTTATAGGGAAATTGTCATCTTGGAGGGAAGTCTTAGCTTTGACACGGCGGTGGAATCTTGGAGCCAGTCACTGAAAATGTGGATTACAGCACCCATGGCCTCTAGGTCTTCTCGGCGTTCTTCAGTTTGTCTTCCCTTACTTACCCAGCATCTCCACCAAAATGCCATGTAGAAAATTAGAAAGGAGAAACTTCAGGCTAAAACAGAAATTAATTTAAGGCAAGAAAAAAACTATGAATGATAAACAAAAGGTGTTGATATTAATAATAAAGAAAACATATCCTGACCAGGAGCAAATGTGCTTTTCAGAAGGCAGAGCGCCATCTAGTGGAACAGAAATCAACTAAACATTGATTTAACTTGTTAATCGTGGATGACCTTTCTTGATTTATCAAGAAATTGGGTTGGCCAATTATCAGGGAACAGGTTAAATCAACGTTTAGTTGATTTCTGTTCCACTAGATGGCGCTCTGCCTTCTGAAAAGCACATGAGCCCCTGGTCAGGATATGCCTTCTTTATTCTTCTATATATATAAAATGAAAGGATTTAAACATGAATGTATCTTTAACATACAATAAAAACTTCTACTATCCTTCCTGCGATTAAAAAATATATTGGGAAGGCTTGGCTCATCAGTGGTGAACCCTCCCAGCGGTTTCGCCAATTTAATCTACCAGACCGCTTCTCAGAGCTCTAATACTGTATTGAACGGTTCTGCTTATATACGCAGCACTGAAGGATGGAATCTCATAAATGGTTTTCAAGAAAACTATACATGCTTAAATAATTTCATTTTATATATGTAGATGGCGCGGTATTGCTTTATGTTGATATTCTTCTATAACATATTTATATATATATGTCATAATAACGAACCACTTGATGAGGAAAGAGTTTCTTTAATAAGTTTAGAGAAGGAATTATTGATTCAATATGTCATAATATATGCTCTTCCAGGAATAATAAAGTAAATCTACAGTCGACCAGAGAGAGAGAGACGTAGTCGATAGAAGGCAACTAAGTTACGGCCATTTTGAACCACTGGCCACATTCCAGAGGCGACCGCAGGGCATTTCTTGGAACCCTCAGAACTATTTTTGGATAGTTGGGGGGTGGTGGGCAAAAAACGGTCGTTCAGCGCACAGCCCCTCGCACTACCTCTCTCTCTCGGATGGCTTCCAAATTCCTCTACCAATTTGTGGTGTGATTATTTCCCTTTCCCCACCACATTATTACCACTATATTGTCACATATATATATAGAGAGAGAGATATGAAAAAATAATTTAAAATAATAAAAAAGGCCTGGTGTTAGTATTATAATCAAAATTTGATACATAGTGATATTTATTGAAGAAACGAGAGATAACCAAGTTTGAACAAAACTGCTCTTAAAAAAAAAAAAAAAAAAAAAAAAAAACAGACGACCAGCGAGCGACCTTAAAAATTTCGACCTTTTTGAAGTGTGTCTATGAGTGTATAATTTTTAATATCTCTATATACAGGGTGCTTCAAAAAAATGTATACACACTTTGAACTTCCATAGAAAATTTATTTACCGTTCTACAAAGTTAAATTTCAGGAAAATAGAAAACTGAAAGTCCAATATAAATGAAACATAAATAACAAATGTTAATACTGTTCAAATTGGTGACCTGCAGCATCAATACAATTCTGAGTACGAGTCACCACAGATTCTGTACATCGTATCAAAACGTCCAATGAGATTTCTCTACACACTGCTTGAATCTCATTCCAAAGAATGTCTAGGTTACGTGGTTTACGTTTGTACACCCCATCTTTTACTGTGCCCCACAAGAAGAAATCCAGTGGTGTAAGGTCTGGAGAGCGTGCTGGATCAAAATTTGTCGGGCCAGTGGATAGGACGCAGGGGGCCAATCGAGTTTCCAGCACGCTCTCCAGACCTTACACCACTGGATTTCTTCTTGTGGGGCACAGTAAAAGATGGGGTGTACAAACGTAAACCACGTAACCTAGACATTCTTTGGAATGAGATTCAAGCAGTGTGTAGAGAAATCTCATTGGACGTTTTGATACGATGTACAGAATCTGTGGTGACTCGTACTCAGAATTGTATTGATGCTGCAGGTCACCAATTTGAACAGTATTAACATTTGTTATTTATGTTTCATTTATATTGGACTTTCAGTTTTCTATTTTCCTGAAATTTAACTTTGTAGAACGGTAAATAAATTTTCTATGGAAGTTCAAAGTGTGTATACATTTTTTTGAAGCACCCTGTATAAAAGTCAATGTCTGTCTGTTTCGCGATAAAATCAAAAACTACTGAACCAATTGGTACCAAATTTTGCATGTCGCTTTTTATAAACCTGAGAAAAATTTTCGGCTACATTTTGATTAGTAATTTTGGCTATTTCTTTTTTTTTTTTTCATTTGAATATCTTTTTTTTTTTTACGCGGAGTAATCCGGAATGGAATGAATACCCAAATATGGCCATTTTTATAAGCATCGGTGGTTCAGTGGTAGAATGCTCGCCTGCCACGCGGGCGGCCCGGGTTCGATTCCCGGCCGATGCATTTTTTTATTTTTTCAATTTTTAAAACTCATTTATATTATATACTAGCGGATGTACCCGGCTTCGCCCGGGGTTTTACCCGAGTAAAGATTTGTCTAACGAACATTTGTTAAAACAATTCTCTATAAACTTATTAAAAAAATGATAGATATATTTTGATAATTTGAAACTCGTAAATTTGAATCTCTCGATAAAGTGAACATTTTTTCCCGGTCCCTATGTGCCGTGTTATCCTGAATTTTGTCTTTCCTAATTTTCTACATTACAAAATCATCGTTTTATCTAGTGAACATTTTTTCCCGGTCCCTTGAAAAATACTCGATAAGTTGAATAAAATCAATATTAATTGGTTCCCTCGGTAATTGGAAGTTAAAGGAATAGTATCTTCGCCTTGGAATTGTATCATTATTCTTGTCTCAAATAAATCCGTGTCATCCTGAGATAATCTTACTTTTGATAAATAATCTTTAAGATAATAAACTTAGTGATAATAAAATTTATAGATAAAAAAACTTGTTATCATCGTCGCAATGGTGGCACTGCTTGCGAGTTAAATCTACAAATCTGCAAATAACTCTAAGGATATTCAAGATATTCAAGATATTATTTTTCAAAAACCTTCCCGGGGATATACCTAATAATATCCCAAAATTTCACGGCGATTGGATGTATGGGTTTTGAATCTATAGAATACAGACAGACAGACATTCAATTTTATATATATAGATTATATGTAATATAAATATATATTATTATATCAACTATATTAATTAAATCAAATACCTAAACACTAATATAATACAATTTTTGCCATCACACACACTTTTTTCCTGTCGTTTATGTGTTACTTCTGTATTGCTATTCTATGGCACTTCTAATATTTATTATTGATGTACTTTCAGTATGAAGGAAATTGCAATCGGGGAAATCTCGGGCGAAGCCGGGTCATACGTCTAGTATATATATATGAAAAAATTGTTATAAAATAATAACAAGGAGGGCTAAATCAACGTTTAGTTGATTTCTATTTCACTAGATAGATGGTCTATAAACTAGATGTTATATAAAAATATATATATTTTATGCTTGATTTTGAGCATTTTGAGGATTATTCTATGTTAATGCAGTCGTGGTTAAAATCTCGAAAATAAAAATAGTTAAAATAATGAAGATTAGAAATATCTTTAATTGAGCTCAAGGAATATATATTAAAATATATATAATTTGGTAAAAGTACTGCCTGGTTTATGGCGTAATAATCAGAAAATGAAAAACTTATTTACATAATGTAAAAAAGGTTTGAGCCAGCCATCGGGAAACAACAACAATGAGTTTTTATAAGGGAAAGCGTGACTACTGGCGGTCGATTTTTAACAGAGTATTTGAATCTATGAAATAATATTTTAATATAAGGTATATATATCTTTATTAGTTTTTTCCTAAAGAAAACGTCGCAGAGTTATTATTATTTGAAAACCTGCCATCTTGATTTTTATGTTTATAATAAAGATACTGTTTTGTAGAATAGAATGTAGATAAACTTTCCCTGTAAAATGTAATTTCAAAGATTCCTCCCAATCACCAAGGTATTGGAATTCCTGTCAGCTAGACCTTATATTACTGTTTCTGATATTTGCTGATAAATACAATATTCAATTGTTCGACATATATTCTAGAATATTTCTTTTGCCATATATATATATTTTAAAAAAATGAGATTTTCTGCTGTTTTTTGATTATCTTGTTGATTATGCTATGGTAATGCTGTCGTGGTTATAATCTTGAAAGTATAATACTAAAAATAGTCTTGATTAGTGATTGCTTTAATTTTGATTATTAATATAAACATAATTAGATAAAAGTACTGCCTGGCTTAAGGCGTAAGAATAAAAGAATAAAAACTTATTTACATAATGTACAAAAGATTTGAGCCGGCCATCGGGAAACAACAACAATGAGGTTTTTATAGGGTAAGCGTGACCTCTGGCGGTCGATTTAGCAGAGTATTTGTATCTATGAAATATAATTTTAAATAAAATAATATTTTAATATAACATGTATATATATCCAAAGAGACAAGGGTCGCCTCTCCCGCAAAACAGACGTCTAAAATCAGACGCCATCTACTGCCTTCCGGCACAATATTTCCATCTATATATATATACTAGCCGAGTGGCCCGGGCAACGCCCGGGTTTTACCCGACTGGACCCGGCTTCGCCTGTGTAGTGTTCGAGCGAGGTTTACTCATGAATGAATAGAGGCCCCAACTGTTTGTAAACTCAATGTAATGAATTTTCTTTCAGCAAAATGGAGATAAATTGCAAACAGCAATATCGAAAATGCTTGTGAAAAAATCTGAAATATAGGATCCATTTCACAAACACATCTAATGAATAGAGTGCTGTTTGGAGGAGTGGTCTAAACTGTTAATTTTTAAAAACCATGACCCGAGATCATTGAATGCAGATTTAGACACTTTGTTCTGAAAAAAAAAATTGCCCCAATGGCTCCTGATTCTTGAAAAAGTCCAACCCCTCCAGTGAGTGCAAGTAACCAAACTGGGCTTTTATTCTTAAAAATTAAAAAAAAAAATCTAATGATTAGTTTGAATAAAGGAAAATGGTCGGCACAACCTGAAAATTTCACTTTGTCCACTTCACTCTCGGCTGTCCAAGAAGAAACAGCCAGAGCAAACATTTTAAAGGGCACCTAATCCGACATTTACATATCTAAATAGTTAATTTGCATAATTTTCTAATAGTCAAGGGCAATTTTAAAAATACCAAAAAAGCAAGACCAAATAAAAAAATATATATATATGTGTGATGTTTCAGTAACAGCATTGTTGCCATATAAAGACAAAATTACTGAATGTATTCAGTACCTTTGTCTGAAGATGTAACTGAAATGTAACTGAAACCACACATAATGTAATTATTTGTATTCGGTCTTGCTTCCTTTTTTTTTTAATTATCCCTAGTACGCGTGGTACAGGCCATGATAACCATGGTGGGTAGGTAGCGACTGCTTTTACTGTAAGCGCACCACATGTCTACAAATGTGATACATTGCTACCAGCTAAATGCATTTTCACTATGGTGTGATTTCCACATGATGGATCTGTAGACACATTATAATCTCTCCAGAGCTTAAGGTAGCAAACAGTACTTTCACATTATATAAATATCAATGCCAAAAGCCAGAGTTATGATAGCTGTTGCAGTGTAATGTAGACCTGCAGGATGGGAAAAAGCAATATTATTTCCGGCTTTAATTTTAAAAGTATTATGAAACGTTAAAAATATAATCTTAACTTTTGAAGAATGAAAAAATGCTAACTTGATGTGTATTAATTTAGTCTAAAAACAAACAGCATGTAAAAGTAAGCACCAATCGAAAGCATTTATTAGCTCTAACAGTGCTGCCCCCAGTGGTAAAAGACTGGAGCTAACGCTTCACGGGTTGGTAAAGTTTATGTTAATAATACATTAACTTAACAATATTCCATGTCTTGCTAACACAAATTTTAAAAATAATATGCATAAAAATAATGCAATTCTTAAAATCATAAATGAAGCATCATTAAATTAAATGGGAGAGAAATGGTGTTCCAAAATTTCTTTTTGTTGTAAAACTTTGACCTTTATATTTTTACAAATTCTTAATGTATATAACCCAAACCAAATTGTCTATAAAATTCTGCAAACAAATATAATATTATAGAGGCATGAAAATACCAATGGTGTAAAAATCAAAACAGCAAAGTTATCCTGATAAATGCAATGAGCTACAAGGTATGTCCCATAAGTTCCCGGACTGGTTCCATAAAAAAAAGGTAAGATTTTAATTTTTTTTTTAATTAAAACTTTTCAAAGTAATCCCCCCTTGCTTCAACGCACCAGCGCCATCGTTTCTCCCAATTGTCGAAACAGTTTTTATAAGCCTCTTTTGGAATGCTCTTCAATGCTAACGGCGATTTTTCTATTATGTCATCCCTGGTGTCAAAATGTCTTCCTTTTAGAACTGCTTTAAGTTTGGGGAACAGGAAAAAGTCATTTGGTGCGATGTCTGGGAAATAGGGTGGTTGAAGTAGGATTTGTGTCCCGTTTTTCGCCAAAAAGCTAGTCATCAAGTGCGCTGTGTGAGGGCGAGCATTGTCATGGTGTAGGATCCAGCCACCATTAGTCCATTTTTCTGGCCTTTTTTTCGAATCGCTTCCCTTAGACGGCGAAGAATGCCCAAATACATTTTCTTAATAACTGTTTGGCCTGCAGGAAGATACTCGTGATGAACAATGCCCTTGTTATCCGAAAAAGCGACCAGCAACACCTTGTTTTTGGATTTTTTGGGTCTAGGCTCACCCTAACCTCTCCACTCGGCAGTTTGAGGTTTGGTTTCAGGGTCATAGCCATAGACCCATGTCTCGTCGCCTGTGATTATCTTATCTTTCCATTCTGGATCCGTTCTTGTCATTTCCATCATGTCCTCACAGGTTGCAAGCCGACACAGTTTTTGCTCATTGGTGAGGAATCTTGGGATGAATTTTGCAGGAGTTTTGAGCTTCAAATCTTCGGTTACGATCCTTCCAATCGTTGTTTTAGAGATGCCTGTGTCTTGCTCTAGCTCCAGCAAAGTGGTTCGAGGATTTTCTTTTATCAAATCGGTGATTTTTTGCACATTTTCATCAGTCCTTTGAAATTTTGGGCTTCCTTGACGAGGATAATCTTCAATGGAAATTCTGCCAGCTTTAAATCTAGAATGCCATTCAAAAACAGTTGTTCTCTTTGGGGCGTCATTGGGGAATGCTTTATTAAGCATTTCAAAAGTTTCGGTTGCTGATATTTGAAGTTTCACACAAAATTCTATGCAAATCCTCTGCTTCAATTTTTGTTCCATCGTAAAATCGCCGCAGCGCTAGGTGTGACCTTTAAATAAATTAGAATAACCTTGGCGCGCGCGCAAGTACCGCCTCGATATTGGTACCACCGTGTAGCCAGATATTTTTCTATAATAAACAGTCAAATTCATTTACATTTTTCATTTATATATTTTTTTATGGACCCAGTCCGGGAACTTATGGGACATACCTTGTATGATAAGGTGTGTTGCAGGCTAACAAAAACCTTAATTGAACCAGAAATGTTGATACTATAAAAAAAATAGAAAACAATTTTCAAGAATAGAGTTATGTAAATGAATTAAATGTGAAAAAATTAAAATAAAATAAAGTAAAAAAAGCTTTATTGATGAAACTACAGTAGAGCAATAATGATAACAAATTATTCACAAATTATGTAGTTACAAAAGTCAAGCTTCCCAAAATCATTATTCGAAGAAATCTCTTTCAAAATTGTCAAAATCTATATCAAAGCCCCCTGATAAACAATATTGCGTGTCTTGCTAAAAGTAGAACTAAAGACAAATAAATTTTTAGGGCTGGAAACACGGGAGCATGCTACATAGAGTTGCCCATGCGAGAAACAGGGAGACTCAAGATGCACACCAACTACTTGCAATGTTTGACCCTGAAGCATGTTGAACCCTAGAGCTATTGGAACGCTGAGAAAGATTGCTTCTCCTATGGCTTGGCATACCTACAAACACAAAGCATTAGTAAAAATAAAAATAAGGATAACTGAAAAATGTAAAACATAAAGGACTGAGATTGAAGAAAAAAATTCAAAAATAGTGTATTAAAATAAGCGCGACTCATGACTAAGGCCAAAATAAAAAAAAGCATAGAAATAATCTGAAAGGAGGGGAAAAATGCATAAAACTCAGTGAAAACGTAAAACAACTGATTAAAAAAAATCAAATGGAAGAAGACGTAAAAAAAAGTATAATTAGCTGAAAAAATATGCACAATAAATATGAGTAGAACATACAAAGATATATATGAGCAGCTACATATTATGAAGCAGATAAATCTAAATACTACCTAAACAAATGACAGCAAAACAAAAAAAAAAAAAAAAGACAATGGAAGAAGGCCTAAAAAAAAGTCTAATTTGGTTGAAAAAACTGCCCAATAAATTGAGCCTATATAGATATATGGACCCGGCTTCGCCCGGGTATTGTTCGAGTGGGGTTTACTCTTGAATGAATAGAGCCCCCAACTGTTTTAAAACTTAAAGTAAAGAATTTTCTTTCAGCACAATGGAGATAAACTGCAAATATCAAAATTAAAAATTCTGGTAAAAATAATCTGAAATATAAGATCAATTTCACAAACACATCTAATGAATAGAGTGCATTTTTGGAGGAGTGGTCTAAACTGTTGATTTTTAAAAACCACGACCCGGGATCATCGAATCCAGTTTTGGGGAATTTGTTCTGAAAAAAATTGCCCCAATGGCCCCTGATTCTTGAAAAAGTCAAACCCCTCCAGTGAGTGCAAGTAACCAAACTGGGCTTTGGTATCTAAAAAATGAAAAAAAAAATCAAATGATTAGTGTGAATTAAGGGAAATGGTCCTCGCAACCTGAAAATTTCACTTTCTCCACTTCACTCTCGGCAGTTCAAGAAGAAACAGCCAGATTAAACATTTTTAAGGGCACCTAATCCGGCATGTAGATCTATAGTTAAACAACTTTTTAAAATGTAATATATCTGCAATACTGAAATACCCAGACTTGGATTATTTTTTTATTAGGTTATTGTTGGCAGTTTTAGAAAAATGTGGGAAATTAGATATTTTTACAAAAGAATGTGCTTTTTAAAATGGCATAAAATAATTAGGAAATTTGCATCATTTTCTAATAGTCAAGGGCAATGTTAAAAATACCAAAAAAGCAAGACCAAATAAAAAATAAACGAATTATGTGTGATGTTTCAATAACAGCATTGTTACCTTATAAAGACAAAATTACTGAATGTATTCAGTACTTTTGTCTGAAGATGGTAACAATGCTGTTTCTGAAACCACACATAATTTATTTATTTGGATCTGGTCTTGCTTCCTTGTGATTTTTATCTATATTTCAAAATATACCTCAATTCTTTTTTACCTAAAAAGCTTTACATATATATTGCCAAGACCATAAATAAAGGAAAAATGTCAAATGAGTTATTAATTAACCCTATATGGGTCAGGACAAGTGAAAATAAGGCCAACAATAGAAATATCTTTCAAAAAAATTAAATTTGAATGCTAGCTTCACACAGGGCACAAAATTTTCTACTAGCTACATGCGTTCTTTTTTACTATGGTGTGATTTCCACAGGATGGATCTACATTATAATTTCTCCAGAGCTTAAGGTAGCAAACAGTACTTTCACAATAAATAAATATCAATGCCAAAAGCCAGAGTTATTATAGCATGTTGCAGTGTACTGTTGACCTGTAGGATAGGAAAAAAGCAATATTGTTTCCAAAGACTTTAAGTTGAAAAGTCACAAAATTTGCTACCAGCTACATGCGTTCTTTTTTACTATGGTGTGATTTCCACAGGATGGATCTACATTATAATTTCTCCAGAGCTTAAGGTAGCAAACAGTACTTTCACAATAAATAAATATCAATGCCAAAAGCCAGAGTTATGATAGCATGTTGCAGTGTACTGTTGACCTGCAGGATAGGAAAAAAGCAATATTGTTTCCAAAGACTTTAAGTTGAAAAGTATTATGAAACGTTAAATATATTATACGTACTTTTAAAAGCATAAAAAAAGCTATCTTGTAGTTTAAGGTAATACAAAATACTACAAAAAATGTTTAGCCAACCCTCAAATAAAGCAGTTACTGAAAATTCATTGCTGCTGCTTACAATATAAATGCTATTAGAGCATAAACATATTACATGGAACAAACATATAGTAAAATATATGTAGCAAGTTATATTGTAAAACATACTCTTTTCAATAAATATACTTTTTACAACTTTAATAAAATTTATACGCACTCTAAATATAAGAAAGAAAAAAAATAGAATACTGTTCTAAAAATAATATACCTTATGAGATAAAATAGTACACTTATCTTTAAAAATGTAGATCGTTATATTTACACTAATTAAAATTAAACGAAGCAAAATATATGAATAAGCTGCGAAATAAATAATAATTCCAATTAATTTAAATTGAAAAAAGGAAAAGAAAGTTTTTCGAAATGCAATTTTTGTGCTTTTAGCCTAAATGTTAAACCAAAACCTCAACTCCCTACGTGCGAAATTTCACAATACAGTTTTAATTAACCCAGGTTCCGGGGGCGTATTTATTTGATAATGATCGATTAAAATTATTTTCAAAGAGTTTAAATATATAAAAATAATCTTACCTTTTAAAGACACACATTAATCGGGTAAAATTACAAAACAACAACGTGTAAAAGTATTAACCAATCAAATTCATTTATCGTCGCGACCAGTGCGCCGCCAAGCGGTAAAAGGCTTGAACTAAGGAATTTTGGTTTAACATTTTTTAAAAATAGCACATTAAACCTTTTCGTTTTTTGAATAGCCTATATGTTAAACGAAATCTTCAGCTACCTACATGCGAAATTCCATAATGATTGAGTCAGTAGATTTTGCGTGATGCGATAACAAACATCGATTTCGCATTTCATTTTTATAGATATAAAGGATAAAGGATATGGAAATTTTGCCGGGAGAAAAATGATCTAAAGAGACAAGGGTCGCCTCTCCCGTCAAACGACGGTCAATAGATGGCGTCTGCTTTAGACGTCTATTTTGACGGGAGAGGCGACCCTTGTCTCTTTAGATATATATATATATACACCCATACCTCGCTTTGCGTCGGGGTTACGTTCCAAAAAAAAACACGACGCAAATTGAAACGACGCAAAGTGAAAATAACATTTAGATGGCTTGGCGCATTCAAAAACAAAGGTGTTGCCATATTTTAGGAAAAAAAAAAAGACTCGAATCCAAAACAACGCAACTTCGAAAATCTAACGACGCACAGTGAAAATCAGTAAAAATTAAGCAGCGACGCAACTTCGAAAAAAACGCAAAACGAAACGACGCAAAGCGAGGTATTGGTAAATATGTACGTATATGGGAAATACATTTTGACATATAAAAGTATTTTTTTTTAGTATTCGATATTCCCGTAGAAGGGTCGTTATAACCGAAAGCTCGATTTGTTGGTAATAAAAGAAGACATTTATAATTGGAGACATGTTGTTGATTCTGGTATTAAAGTAAAGAAATACTTTTAAAATTTTTCAATATAAATAAAAATATATTATATAATCTATATATATAATAAGATATTATATAATCTATAACATAGAAAAATAGGGCGCCTCTCCTGTCAAAATAAACGTCAAAACCCGACGCCATCTATTGACCGTCGCCGCAACTAGCGGCCTCGGGTCGGTGACAAAGCCACAACACCAACTTTGGCAAACTGATAAGCGTCCACCTAGAGACTTTGGTTGAACACCGGCGACGGTCAATAGATGGCGTCAGATTTTGACGTTTATTTTGACGGGAGAGGCGCCCTATGCTTCTATGGATTAATTTCATCCCGGCAAATTTTCCATATATCTCTATATATATAAAAATGAATGTTTGTATGTTGGTTTGTATGTCCGGTATACAAATTCGCAGTAGTTCACTAATTCAAACCAAAATTTCCATACATAGGTAAAAAAATACGGGGAAGACGATAGGCTATTTTAAAAAATATATAAATCAATTATTAAAACTATATATTTTTAGTCAGAAAATGATGATGATGATATTGCTGTATCATGTTTGATTATCAGATACAAAATTATATCGGGAAATATTCCAAAAAGCAGAGACCACAGCTGAAACCAGTTCATTATTTTGTACGCAGGAACAAAATTCTAACAGAAAAACATTCATTCGAGCAGAAAACAAAAGCCAGATCATCTTTCTATAAAAATATCGCTTCTCAGACACAAAGTTTGGAGCGGGACGTTTCACAAGAGTGACATCCACGGCGCCAATTTATAATTGTAACGAATAGTATTTGAATAAAAACATTTAATCGGGTGAAACCAGGGGGTTGGCCGGGTCATTCGGCTAGTAAACTATATAATTTATTGTAATGTTGCTTCGATTAAATATATAAATATGTTTTACCAGATTAAGAAACCAATTTAATTATATATCTTTCTAATGTTATATATACTTTTAAATATATTCATAACAACAACAACAACAATTAAAGGGCTGGCAAATCCAAACATTCAAAAATAAATTAATATAACAGAGTACATTGTAATATTATTATTAGGTATATTACATAATCTTTTGGTTTATAATAAATATTTTCAAACGTCACTTTTCTTTTTTTTCCCAACGTTTTGATGACTTCTGTTACCCTCCTAAGTTAGATGTTGCCAAAAGAAGAGTTGGAGGTAGTTTCATCTTTTCACACAAATTTATATTTTTTCAATATCTCTATTACATGATGAAAAAATAGTACAAATGTGATATTGTACTGGTATAAGGTGCATAATTATGTAAAAAAGGCATCTTTTTATCGTGCAACTGAAAGTTGCTGATGGTCTGGGCCATCTATCGGAGAATAGTTGATATTTATTCCGATAGATGGCGCAAGCCATCAGCAACTTTCAGTTGCACGATAAGGAGATGCCTTTTTTTCTATTACATGATACCATATATAGTTGGTATATTTAACAGTGTTCATTATTGTTTATTCTCTATTCCCGTAGAAGGACTGAAATGCTTTAAAATTTGAGAATATCCTAATAAAATGAAAATAAACTCATTTTCAGAAACCTGTTGCATTCATTAATTAATATCCATAAGATTCACATTTATTGTTGTTGTCGTGTCTAATGAAGAGCCTCAGATGTGTCCGTACATCTCTATCACAGCAGTCGTTCTCTATCTTGGGTGTGTAAAGCTGCTGTTCTGGGTTCATGTCAATTTTCTGTTGTTGTGTCCAATGAAGAGTCTCAGATGTCTCCGTACATCTCTATCACAGCAGCAGTTCTCTATCTTGGGTGTGTAAAGCTGCTGTTGTTCTGGGTCCATGTCAATTTTCTGTTGTTGTTGTGTCCAATGAAGAACCTCAGATGTCTCCGTACATCTCTATCACAGCAGTCGTTCTCTATATTGGGTGTGTAAAGCTGCTGTTACTGGGTCCATGTTAATTTTCTGTTGTCGTGTCCAATGAAGTGCCTCAGATGTCTCCATACATCTCTATCACAGCAGTCGTTCTCTATATTGGGTGTGTAAAGCTGCTGTTACTGGGTCCATGTCAAATTTCTGTTGTCGTGTCCAATGAAGAGCTTCAGATGTCTCCGTACATCTCTATCACAGCAGTCATTCTCTATCTTGGGTGTGTAAAGCTGCTGTTCTGGGTCCATGTCGATTTTCTGTTGTTGTGTCCAATGAAGAGTCTCAGATGTCTCCGTACATCTCTATCACAGCAGTCGTTCTCTATCTTGGGTGTGTAAAGCTGCTGTTCTGGGTCCATGTCAATTTTCTGTTGTTGTTGTGTCCAATGAAGAGCCTCAGATGTCTCCATACATCTCTATCACAGCAGTCGTTCTCTATCTTGGGTGTGTAAAGCTGCTGTTCTGGGTTCATGTCAATTTTCTGTTGTTGTGTCCAATGAAGAGTCTCAGATGTCTCCGTACATCTCTATCACAGCAGTCGTTCTCTATCTTGGATGTGTAAAGCTGCTGATCTGGGTCCATGTCAATTTTCTGTTGTTGTGTCCAATGAAGAATCTCAGATGTCTCCGTACATCTCTATCACAGCAGCAGTTCTCTATCTTGGATGTGTAAAGCTGCTGATCTGGGTCCATGTCAATTTTCTGTTGTTGTGTCCAATGAAGAGTCTCAGATGTCTCCGTACATCTCTATCACAGCAGTCGTTCTCTATCTTGGGTGTGTAAAGCTGCTGATCTGGGTCCATGTCAATTTTCTGTTGTTGTGTCCAATGAAGAATCTCAGATGTCTCCGTACATCTCTATCACAGCAGCAGTTCTCTATCTTGGATGTGTAAAGCTGCTGATCTGAGTCCATGTCAATTTTCTGTTGTTGTCGTGTCCAATAAAGAGCCTCAGATGTCCCCATGCATCTCTATCACAGCAGTCGTTCTCTATCTTGGGTGTGTAAAGTTGCTGTTCTGGGTCCATGTCGATTTTCTGTTGTTGTCGTGTCCAATGAAGAGCCTCAGATGTCCCCATGCATCTCTATCACAGCAGTCGTTCTCTATCTTGGGTATGTAAAGCTGCTGTTGTTCTGGGTCCATGTCAATTTTCTGTTGTTGTTGTGTCCAATGAAGAACCTCAGATGTATCCGTAAATCTCTATCACAGCAGTCGTTCTCTATCTTGGGTGTGTAAAGCTGCTGTTCTGGGTCCATGTCGATTTTCTGTTGTTGTTTTCATTGAAGAACCTCAGATGTGTCCGTACATCTCTATCACAGCAGTCGTTCTCTATCTTGTCTGTGTAAAGTTCTGGGTTCATGTCGATTCTATGTTGTTGTCGTGTCCAATATAGAGTCTCAGATGTCTCCATACATCTCTATCACAGCAGTCGTTCTCTATCTTGTCTGTGTAAAGTTCTGGGTTCATGTCGATTCTATGTTGTTGTCGTGTCCAATATAGAGTCTCAGATGTCCCCGTGCATCTCTATCACAGCAGTCTCAATGTCCACATGGTTAGGATACCTGGCTCTCACCCAAGAGAACCGGGTTCGATTCCCGGCGTGGGAACCAGGGGGGGGGGGGGGGTAATCCGACCAGTCCCCCCTGGACCCTTGGAATATTTGACCAAATTCTGGTCCAAGGTGACTAACGTGGCAACGGCACCCATTTTCCAATAAAGAGAAAAACCGATATCTCCATTCACATCTATTGTATTATTTATATATACATTGCAGAAGATTTCATACCTTTCCAAACATACATACGATTGTATTATGATACATTAGAGCGCCATCTGTTATGAAAATTCGAAACTATTATAGACACGGATGATTCTTTTAAAAATTAAACAATTTCTACTGTCCTTTAATTTTTCCATTGCAGTAAGGACAGTATAAATTGTTTAATTTTTAAAAGAATCATACGTGTCTATAATAGTTTCGAATTTTCATACATACAATAGGTAGCCAGAAAACGTATATGTATAAAATGAATCGATACAAGAAGTATACAAGAAGTCATGGTGACACTGAGAATGCACATATATACCATGATTTATACTTTAAAACACAGTATGTAAATTGATATGACAGAGAGAGAGAGGAACAGTATCCATCTCATTGAATGAAGTACTTTGTGATAGACGGGAAACTTCTTTAAAACGTAATTCGCATCGAATTTCATAAAAAATATATTAAAAATGGCATATCCTGACCAGGAGCACATGTGCTTTACAGAAGGCAGAGCGCCATCTGGTGGAACAGAAATCAACTAAACATATATACTAAAAATATATATTTTTCGTATATTAATAAAATAGTTATAATTATGTTTTTTTTTATCTATAAATATATATTATATAAATCTCTATTCATGATAGAATTGTGAAAAAGTATTAAAATTACAAATATATTCTCACAATGAGTATCTTTTTTATTAAAAAAAAAAAACGCTAGCTCTCAAGCTTTTAAATAAAAAAAGATACTCATTGTGAGAATATATTTGTAATTTTAATAAAATATATATTAATTCATATAATTTCTATGAATAAAAAATAAAAAGTATTTTAATATTCAATATAAAAATGTTTTACCTGTTAATTATAAGGTTCAAAAGAAAAATAAAATAATCAAAATTTTTGGGAAGAAAATTCCTTAATGAAGCTTATAGTTTTTTATGAAATATTTAATTAAACTTTATTAGAACTTTATAGAAAAACTTTCAACGTTTTAATTATCTATTGAAATTTGAATGTGCTTAATAATGAGAATAATTTCGGCAAAAAAAAAGTTTTAGACAAATTTAATAAAATTAATTTCATTGAGTTAATATCCTAGTTTTAAAATTAAAAAGTGAATAGTTTTAAATGAAATACGACGTATTTAATTTTATTTAATCCATAGAAAGAGTTTCAACAAATAACTTTTTTATATAAGACAATTTTAAAAAAATAGATAAAATTTCTATTTTACAAGTAAAATAGAATTTTTAACAAAATCAGACGATAATTTTGTTGCCCACAGCGTAATATTCTGTGAGAATTCTCTAAGGAAAATATCTATCATCGCCTTTTCTTAATGATTCCTCAAGTTTTCCATTAAGGTAGGTTCCACACTTTTTATATATATATCTGCAGATTTATAAAAAGTAGCCTTAATGGTAGAATTGAAAGATTGACTTTTATTT
>CP092885.1:50801675-50813488 GCA_030710605.1 Cordylochernes scorpioides | reverse complement strand
CCCGCGCAACTGTCCAACTGGGAGCGCCCCGCGCCGTCAAAATCGTCACGCGTTCTAGAGGGCGCTGCTCGGCCGGCCGTCACCCGGGAGATCTCATTTACTCGGCGGGGGGGGGGGGGGGGCAGGGCAGTCACGTGCTGCGCCGGCAGCCAATCGTCGCGCGCCACCGTCGCCCGCCTGAGTGTTCTAGAGGGCGCTGCTCGTGAGCTAAGTTGAATAATTTGAATATATAGTTTTAATAAATGATTTATATATATTTTAAAATAGCCTATCGTCATCCTCGTTATTTTTTACCTATGTATGGAAATTTTGGTTTGAATTAGTGAACTACTGCGAATTTGTATACCGGACATACAAACCAACCAACCAACAGACAAACATACAAACATTCATTTTTATATATATAGATATTATTTTTTACTTATTACTTGCAAAATATTCGTTCTTAAAAAAAAAAAATAATAAATAAGACTAGCTTTTAAAAAATATTGAATAAACAAATAAGAAAAATGAATATGAAAATATTTTTTTTTTTAGCAATGAAATTTACTACGTTGTGTTTATTTTTAATAATATCATCAAATATTATCTCTACAGAACTTACTGCAATTATAAAAGTTATTGAATGAAAGGGATTGGCTTATCAGTGGTGAACCCTCTCTCAGCGGTTTCGAGATAATATTTGATTATATTTTTAAAAAGAAACACATTGCCATTAAATTTAATTATATAATATAACTAGACGATTGACCCGGGCAACGCCCGGGTTTACACGATTAAATGTATTTTACATATGGAAGATGGACGTAGTTCCCGGAGGTCACCCGCGAGGCTTTTTTGGCACCTGGCACAGCTGTGTCACCAACGCCAGGACCGCGCGCGGTGGGAACTCGAAATGGCCAACCGGCCGGCAGCCGGGAGGTCACGTGCTCGCTGGCAGCCAATGGGCGCCCCCCGCCGTCAAAACGTCACGTGTTCTAGAGGGCGCTGCTCGTGAGCTAAGTTGAATAATTTGAATATATAGTTTTAATAATTGATTTATATATTTTTTAAAATAGCCTATCGTCTTCCCCGTATTCTTTTACCTATGTATGGAAATTTTGGTACCAATTGGTTCAGTAGTTTTTGAGTTTATCGCGAAACAGACAGACAGACAGAAATTGACTTTTATATATATAGAGATATAATGCGGCTTATGATTGTAGAGAACGACATTTAAAATTTATCCCGTATGTGTTTCTTTTGAACGAAAAATCTAAATTTATTTTAAGGAGAAATAACAATTATTTCTAACCTTAGGGATGAGGTATGAAAGGATGAATTGTGAAGAGTAATGATAAATATTTACGAACAGAAAAATAAAGTGTCCAGGGTAGCCTAGTGGACATGGCATCTGCCCGGTAAGCGGAACACTGTGGGTTCGATTCCCATCCCTGGACACTTTTATTTTTCCGTTTATCATTACTCTTCACAATTCATCCTTTCATACTTTATCCCTAAGGTTAGAAATAATTGTTATTTCTCCCCTTAAAATAAATTTCAATTTTTTGTTCAAAATAAACACATGCGAGATAATTTTCAAATGTCGTTTTACAATCATAAGCCGCATTATATTGTGTTATATATAAATATACAATATTATTTACATATATACAGTAGAAACTCTCTTTAGCGGACACCTCTCTACAAAGGACAGTTTGAACTTACAAAACTACCATTTTTACTATTAAGTAACTCTCCAGTAAGAGGACATCTCTCTCTAAAAGAAACGTTGGCTCTACAATTAGGTGTTGTCTTTTACAGAGAGGTAGTTCTACTCTATATATGTAAATAATTTCGAATATTTACATATCCTCATTCTCTCAACTTACAGCTATGTCTGTAGAAGGATTATAAAGATCCGAGAGCTTGTACTTTGCACAAATAAAAAGAAACGCATTACTATTATTTATATTATTATTTTATACCTTATAGCTGGACATTCCACTCTAGAGAAACTTGCCAACATTGTTGTATTGTGCTGTAAAAAACAATATCATACGCAATATATATATCCTGATGCGGTGAACTCCGAGACTTACCTTTCAGCAAGGGATCATATTAACAAACTACAACTGATAAGAAACCATAGATATAGTTTCCATCATTCTTGGTATCAAATAGAAACCCCCCCCCCCCCCAAAAAAAAAAAAAAAAAAACAGACCCTCCAACTAAACAGAAGGGAATCGACACAGTTGGCCAGATGGAAATCTGGTCACCTGCATCCTCTAGTCTATAAAGAGGAAGCCAAAAGCTTCCCCATGTGCACTAGGTGCAAAACCGAAGAGACCTCTCCCCAACATATACTAAATTGTATCGGAAAGGACAAGAGATCCCTGTACAGAGAACCAAGAATAGTTCCATGAACTTCTTTATGAGCACGACCTCAAAGATCTTGTCTAATTTTGACTAATAAAAGGATAAGTAAAAAAAAAAGATGACAATGAAAAAATGCTCATTATCAGATTTCTAGGTGACCGTGGTAATCAGGTATAGAATAGACTTTATATATTGCCTTTCAAAACGGAGAAAACAGGAGTAGCCGTTTCTGTAGTGTAATAAGTGGCTGTCTACTATTATTTCTTACTCTATTTTCTCTTCTAAAACGGTTTATATTACTATGCGCATTTTAAAATGTTCCAGAATTTTATCTTAACCTGTTATCTACAATTTTTATCAATGATATAACAAAATAAAAATGTAGTAGACAATAATAAAGATGTTTTATTGATGGTTTTCCTAGCGATAATATGACATATATATAATGAATAATGTCTTAGAGAAGGGAAGAAGAAAATCCCAAAAGTTCCTTCCCACAATCAATAATACTTTGACATATAAAAATGACTTCTTGGAAGAAAACTAAACAAAAAAACTGATAAATGTTTCGCTCCAATCCCTATTTAAAAAATAAAACAATTTGTGAAACAAAGTTTTTTTTTTTCAGAATACAAATTACAATGCCTTTATCACAATGAGAATTTTAATTTTAGTTAAAAGTTTTCGAAATATATATATTTTTTCTACTTTTTATGTTAGTTTTTTTTTTGAATATTCTAAAAAAAAATATATTTTTTTACTCTTTGTATATAAAATCATATTGTTGATTTTTCGAGACTTTTTATTTGTAAAAGTATCATTTATTATATTTTTTTGGTCATAAAAAAAGATTGACGATTATAAATGAAGTATTTAAGATTGAAACTTTTCTAATCTTTCATATTTTGAATTAATTTCTTAAAAGGAATGTATGTGTAATTAATATTTTATATTAAAATGATATTGTATATCCATTTTTGGTGTCTCATTAGGGTTTTTGGCAGTCTCTAAATGAGTTTCCTTTGTTTTATCTTACTTCAGAGTGAATCCAATGGTGCAAATGAATTCAATGGTCAGAGTGAATTCAATGGTGCAAATAATTCAATGGTCAGAGTGATTTCAATGTGTGTGTGTATGGTACAAAGTGAATTCAATTGTAGAACGTAAATTTAACGGTACAGGGTAAATTAAATATTGTTGAATAAATTCAATAGTCAGGGTAATTCCAATGGTATAGAGTGAATTCAATTGTAGAATGTAAATTTATCGGTAGATGGTAAATTCATTATTATTGAATAAATTCAATATTCTAGAGTAAATTCAATGGTACAGAGTGAATTCAATGGTACAGAGTGAATTCAACTGTAGAATGTAAATTTAACGGTACAGGGTAAATTCAATATTACTGAATAAATTCAATACTCTAGAGTAAATTCAATGGTACAGAGTGAATTCAATGGTACAAAGTGAATTCAATGGCACAAAGTGAATTCAATGGCACAAAGTGAATTCAATGGTACAAAGTGAATTCAATTGTAGTATGTAAATTTAACGGTACAGGGTGAATTCATTATTATTGAATAAATTCAATGGTACAGAGTGAATTCAATGGTACAAAGTGAATTCAATGGCACAAAGTGAATTCAATGGCACAAAGTGAATTCAATGGCACAAAGTGAATTCAATTGTAGTATGTAAATTTAACGGTACAGAGTAAATTCAATATTATTGAAAAAATCAATGGTACAGAGTGAATATAATGGTACAAAGTGAATTCAATAGTAGAAGGTAAATTTAACGGTACAGGGTAAATTCAATATTACTGAATAAATTCAATACTCTAGAGTAAATTCAATGGTACAGAGTGAATTCAATGGTACAAAGTGAATTCAATGGCACAAAGTGAATTCAATGGTACAAAGTGAATTCAATAGTAGAAGGTAAATTTAACGGTACAGGGTAAATTCAATATTACTGAATAAATTCAATACTCTAGAGTAAATTCAATGGTACAGAGTGAATTCAATGGTACAAAGTGAATTCAATGGCACAAAGTGAATTCAATGGTACAAAGTGAATTCAATAGTAGAAGGTAAATTTAACGGTACAGGGTAAATTCAATATTACTGAATAAATTCAATACTCTAGAGTAAATTCAATGGTACAGAGTGAATTCAATGGTACAAAGTGAATTCAATGGCACAAAGTGAATTCAATGGTACAAAGTGAATTCAATAGTAGAAGGTAAATTTAACGGTACAGGGTAAATTCAATATTACTGAATAAATTCAATACTCTAGAGTAAATTCAATGGTACAGAGTGAATTCAATGGTACAAAGTGAATTCAATGGCACAAAGTGAATTCAATGGTACAAAGTGAATTCAATAGTAGAAGGTAAATTTAACGGTACAGCGTAAATTCAATATTATTGAATTAATTCAATAGTCTAGAGTGAATTCAATGGTACAAAGTGAATCCAATTTCACAAAGTGAATTCAATTGTAAAATGTAAATTTAGCGGTAGAGGGTAAATTCAATATTACTGAATAAATTCTATGGTTTGAATTTAATATTACCAAATAAATTCAATAGTTAAGGCAAATTCAATGGTATGAATTCAGTCGACATTTCAAGTTGGTATCACCTATGTTTTTTCACGATGGCGTTGCTAATTTGAAGAGGCCCTGTGATTGGCCGGCTTCCACTAATGACGTCAGGTGTCTAATGGTTGTAAGCTAGGCCTAGTTTTTCTAAATCCCACTCCCACTAATGGACTTGTAGCCTCATTTTGTTAGTCCCTGACATTTGGAACTACCCAGGTCCAATTTGGAGAGAAAATCCTGGATAGCAATCCCCTATAAACAAAGTAGAAAGTATCAACCAACATTTTAAAATTGATATATATATATATATATATATATTATATTTTTATAAAAGATAAGATTTTCTGTTTGAATTTAGATCATATTGAGGATTATTGTAATGGTGATGCAGTCGTGGCTATAATAATATTAATAGTCTTGATCAGAGAGGTTTCTTTAATTGAGCTAAGTGATATATATGAAAAACATAATTTGATTAAAGTACTGCCTGGCTTTAGGCGTAAGAATAAAAAAAAAGAAAAGCTTATTTACATAATGTACAAAAGTTTTGGGTTGGCCAACGGGGAACAACAACAATGAGTATTTATAGAGAAAGCATGACCTCTGGCGGTCGATTTAAACAGTATTTATATCGATGAAATATATTTTTAAATAAAATAATATTTTTAGACAACATATATATTTATTTTATGAGTCAAAAGGCGAATCATTATAAATACGTTTATATAAAACTTTCATTATTTTACTTTAATTTTATATATTTTATTATCTTTACAGATCCAGGTACGTACTTTTATATAAACATTTTTTTTTAAAGAAAAAGGCATCTCATTATCGTGCAACTGAAAGTTGCTGATGTTGTTCAGTTGCACGATAAGGAGATGCCTTTTTCTTAATTTATGAACCTTATCCAAGTACAATATCACATTTGTACTATTTTTTTCATATATTTATTTTTGTTTTGTGCCTTAAAAGCTGCTCTATATTAATATATTTGAATGACTGTAATGTATTTTTAACTCTGTATTTTTACCTCTACAATATTGTTTGTTATTGTAAATATACCCTTTTAATTTAATTACCTTTTTAAATACTTAATAAAGTATTGTTCCCTCTCAAAAAACAAAATATTCTATCGCAATTAATGTCTAATTAATAAATTCGATACACGCTCGTGTTTATATCAACAAATAAACACAAAAATAGCTCTCTACATTGGAAAAAGTTTGCAAAAAGATCAAATATATTTTTTTGAAACACAATAAAAACATCCATTAAAGATCCTTTATCAAAGAGCAATGACCTTCTTGAAAGACTGTCTCTGTAAAATGAAATAAAAAATTGACCTTTGACACACATTAATATGTTATAACACCTTGATAAAGGTTGGCGTTCAGCCAACTGAAATATTGGTAAAATATATTATTATATTTTGATCCAATATATGCCCTTTAATTAAAAATTGACCTATAATTCAATTTTTAATTAGAAACCATCATTCTAGAAAATATGGGAAATAACTGCTTTTTATGCGTTGTTGAGATATGCATATATAGGCATGTATGCATATATGCATGTATATGCTTGTATATATGTATCTTTAAAAACTAAAATGTTAAAAAATCCTAACATTCATATATAAGCACACAATTTTACAAAAACGAAAAATTAAATATTTATTCTAATGGATGGAAATACAAAATATAATTATTTTTATTATTTGAAATTATTCCAAAATATTATTTTTCCTATCTGAAACATTACAAAATTTCATTTCATACATAAAAAAAAAAAATCCGAAGATTATTTTACGAGTTAAAAATATAACGAAATATAATATTATGGGAAAATAATTAAAATAAATAAAAAAAAGGTCAGGTGTTGATATTAAAAACAAATTAGCTATTTCCTGACCACTAACTAAATGGCACTCTGCCATCTAACAACAACAAAGAACGCCAATGTAAGTGATCAGAGTAAGCCTAATTTGTTTTTAATAATATTATGTATTTAAATCATTCCAAAATATAATGCATTTAAAATATATAGTACCAATTAGAATATATCTCTTCAAATAAAAGACACACCGACCAGTAAATCATTTTTATTGTCTCAACGTTTCGACCAAAATATTTTGTCCTTGTTAGGAGCAAACAAAAATTAAAACATTTGCAAAGCGTTAGAAATTATTCTAATTATTTAATTGCTAAAGCTTTGCTAAATGTTTTAATTTTTGTTCGCTCCTGACGAGGACAAAAGATGTTTGTCGAAACGTCGAGACAATAAAAAGATTTACTGGCCGGTGTGTCTTTTATTTTAAGAACTATGAATGCCGGCCAGGTAGCCTCTATTTTAACGATAGAATATATCTGTAATGTTCCTTCGATTAAATATATAAATATGCTTTACCAAATTAAGAAACACATTTTAATTATATTTATTTCATCTCAATTTGCAGGTGTTACATTCGAGCACAGCTCGCGAGTCACCTTGTCCAGATTATTTACACATGGCGAGTTGTAATGCTGGAGTGGCCCCCCGAACCTTACAGGAGGGCAGTTGTTGGGTGTTTGGCTGTCAGCTAGCCATTGGGTCCAGGTCGTCGGATTCGGTAGCTGAGGTCACCTTGATTTTGAACAATTTCTTGTATAGTTGGATTTGATGATTTTTGAAATTTCGAGAATAGTCTTGTCGCAGAGTCTTGATAAATCTCTTCTATATTAGGCTGGTTGAGATCTTCTTTGAGAATTTTGTTTGAAAGATTGAATGGGGCTCCTATATTTTAATTATATATCTTTCTAATGTTATATATACACTTTTGAATATATTCATAACAACAACAACAACAACAATAACAATACTGGGAAATCCAAACATTCAAAAATAAATTAATTAAACAGAGTATATTATAATATTATTATAAGGTATATTACAATATCAAATTTAAAACATATTAAAATATAAATTTTACGCATTTAAAATATTCGCAAATATTATATTTTTATTCATTATAAAAATATTTCTATGCTTGCTATTACTTTTCATTCGTAAAATGTAAAACTAATATATAATTAAAATACAAAAATAATATCATTATTATTTTTAAAAAATGTATAGGAATAACATGTTAATTTTTTAAACTAGAGAGAGAGAGAGAGAGAGATATTCAATTTTTTTTAATTCCACACAAAATAATTTGTCATCCCAATTAAAACTTATCGCATCACAGATAATATTAATAAGATTTTAAATTAAAATGTTTTTATATTTTGTTTAATAATTATATTTATACCATAAAATATGTTTTTATGGTGTTGAAATTGTCGGATGGCCGTTAATGACGTCACACCTGCGCACGCAGAAGCTGCTACGTAGCAGAACGGATGTATCACTTTCTTGCATATGGGCTCTTATTTGCATAGATTATAAAATCTTTTTGATATTGCCATGTGGAAAATTGGAAAAGATAAACTTAAGAATGATACATAAATTTGTTTAAGACAAGAACAAACTATAAAGGATAAACAAAAGATAAGCAATAAGGGAAGTTTACAAAGTAGCAAAATATAAACATACAAAATGATTCCTCATCTTCCATGATGTAATGAGTGAACAATCCAAACCTCAATAGAGGTCACGTGATACCACCCGACTGGGAAAGCCTCAGTAGCGTCTCCGAGTCTCATCCGTACTATACATGTCTCCTGATCCAGCGTAAATCGCGGGGCGTAAGCTCACTCTCCTCCATGCTCTCTGTCTGTCAGCATCGGTTCCCTTGACCAACCTATCCTGTGTCCTTACTCCTGTCATTACGACTGCAAATTCACCCCAATCCAATCCCAAACTTCAAGTTGACAGCACCTTAGCTGTCACAACTACCACAAGGTAAACAGAGAGTCGACAGAATTCGACATATATATTTTAGAATTGAAACATTTCGTATTTTTATTTCTTCCTTAATTATGAGGTATATTAAATTTGTATATTTCTTGGTTTTTCAAGAAGCCACTGGGACCAAAAAATCTTTTTGGTCGCAGTGGTACAGCTTACTCCACGCTGACGAGCGCCAAAAGCGCGAAACGCGTTCGTGGATGGCTTTTCTTGATTTATCAAGAAATTGGGTTGGCCAAATATCAGGGAACAGGTTAAATCAATGCTTAGTTAATTTCTGTTCCACCAGATGGCGCTCTGCCTTCTGTAAAGCACATGTGCTCCTGGTGAGGATATGCCATTTTTATTTTTAAATTTGTATATATTCTATCTTTTATAGAAAGGTTTAATAATATTATAATAAATTATTTGAGTTTAAAAGGAGACTCATTGAATATATATATATATTAAGAAAAAGGCATATTTTTTCATATATATATATATACAGTGTACTCCGCTTATAACAAAGTCGGTTATAGCGAAATTCCGCATATAGCGAATGAAATTGTCTGCACGAAAGAAAAGAAGGGCTTAAACCATTAAAAGAACTCTGGATATTGCGAAGTCGGATATAAAGAATTTTCGCTTATAACGAAATGATTTGCATGTATAAATTTTATTTTATCCGTTTATAACGAAGTTTTCTCATTTACCATTATAATTGACTAATATATTATGCATAATATATATCAAATTACAACGTGTGAATGACACAAATTTAATGATACACAACAAATAAGTTAATAATATACAATTTTAAAATATGCAAACATATTATAAGTATTTTTTTTTACATTATTTAAACAAAATTAAATTGTTTAATAAACGCTTATATTTTATTAACGTTTACCATGGCAGGAGAACGAAAACAAACAAGAAACTCAGTTGATGAAGAAGTAGACCCAATTGTCCACATTCCGCATCCAAAAGAGGTCTTGGAGAGCATTCAAACTCTGCGATTGTTTCTTCAATGTCAGGATGAGTCCAAGTCTCTTCATAGGCATCTGTCAGACTTGGACAACATCGAAAAGAGTGTTCAGCACTTGTTACTGACTTCTAAATGTCAAAAGAAAATCACAAACTACTTCTCCAAAAACACCTGATGAGGTTGTTATTGATCTTTGTGTTGCTCTTTTGAGTTGAATAGTAAATAAAATTATTGGTACAAAACATTTTTTTTTCCAACTGCGGATATAACAAACTTCGGATATAACAAAGTGATTGTCATGGATAATGCGACTTCGTTATAAGCGGAGTACACTGTATATATATATAAAGGTGCGCACCTTGATCTGTGAAAAAAGTTTTTTTTTTCAAAACAATTTGAACGATTGCTCCCTCTTTATTGACTTATCGCACAAAAAGGTTGAAGTAAATAAAAAAAAAAGAGAGAAATTTTCCTCTAAATATTTTGAAAAAGGTTTATTTTACAGATCAAGGTACGCTCTTTTTATGTAATAATAAATTATATTGAAAAAAATTATGTATTTTCAAATATTAATTAATATTTTTTTTTAATGTTTAATTAAAAAAACGTAATTTGATATGTTTATATTACATAAGAATTAATGTAAGATGTTTGAAAAGGACATTGTTTATTTGTAAAAACAATCTAACAAAGAAATAATGGAAAAGACGTCTAATGTTTTTTAAAAAATGTTATTTTCTAAGATAGAGAAACTTCCAGAATATCAATGAAGACAATAGACTTGTAATTCGGGGTATGGGACACAATAGTAAAAAAAAAAGGGTAAGACATGCATACCAATAAATAAATCTGAGTTTCTCTAAAACACCGACCCTTTTTTTTAGATTGAAAAAAAAAAAAAGAACAAAAGAAATGTCGCCATTCCAAATTTCGATTGCAGACGATAAAAAACAAAATCAAACGAACGCGAGGTTGGTACCATATTAGATTAGCAGACGAACGTTATTTATCGAAACAATTTGCCAGAATAATCATAACAAAAGAAAAATGTGCATTGTAAAATTTCTTTTGTGTTACATAGAATTTAATATATATATATATACACACAGAGTGTGTTCGAATCTATTTATTTCTTATTGGCTGCTTTTTATTTAAATTTAAAATATGTTCGATTTTGTGTGTGTTTTTTGAAAAATACGAGAGAAAATGGAAATAAGATAATACGCTGTTTTATTTGTCAAATAAAGAGAAGAGGATTTTATTTGTTAAAATAAAAAATATATTTATAAAAAAAAAGGTTTATTTATACGTCTATCATTCAAATATATATATACTAATTTGTTTTATTTTTTCTGATAGACGTTTCTTCTCAAATTTAAAATTGCAAATTTATAATATACTGTATTTAAGAGGTTGGTGGAAGGTTAGTCTAAACCGTTGGTTTTCGACCGCTACGACCCGGGTTCGATTCCCGCATGGGGCACTTTTTTTCTGATAAAAAGAAAAATGCTCCAATGGCCCCCGATTCTTGCAAAAGTCCAACCCCACCAGCGAGTGCAGATAACCAAATAGGGCTCTGGTATATTTGTAAGTGCAAAGCCGAAACTGCTTTTCACATGTGTAGACATGTGGTGCACTTACAGTAAAAGCAGTCGCCTACTTCTACCCACCATGATTATCATGGCCTGTACCATGCGTACTAGGGATAAGCAAAAAAATATATATATATGTTATATTAATAACACTGTCTCTTTTCACAAATATACTATGCGAAAGAACTTTGATAGATTTGAGATGTTTAATGACCACCATATAGGATATATTGTATATATAGATCCAATCTGTACCCAATATTTCAAACAGTAAAATTATTTGATGATGATATGATTTCATAAATATTTAATACAGTTTAAGAAGATATAAATAAAATGTTTGCAAAAATATGAAATTATATATGTGAAATTAGTTTTATTTAAATTTAAATTGATAAA